>OX387250.1:7582638-7587638 GCA_947562095.1 Branchellion lobata | reverse complement strand
AACTTGGGAGTAGACAAAAGGGTCACCCGCTTCGTGCTGCCCGTAGGAGCCACCGTTAACATGGACGGCACTGCCCTCTACGAAGCAGTGGCTGCCATCTTCATAGCCCAAATGAACGGCATCTCTCTCACCGCAGGACAAGTCATCACCATCAGGTGCCCTCTTCCCGCGCCCTTCAACACCTTTCCACGCTCTTCGACCTCTGACCACTCCCATGCACTTCCACGTCGTTCCAAGCACTCAAACTACACAAACTTCTTCAACCATTCAAACTCCCTCCAACCCTCTTCACCGTTTCTAATTTTTCATAATTTTTTTTTCTGTCATATTTTCATTTTTCATGTTTCGTCGCATCTTTCATGCGTTTAATCTTTTTCGTTCCCTTTTCTTATTTCGCATCTTTCTCTTAGTCATCTTTTTTGTACAAGTTGGACTTGTTTCTTTCAAAATTTATATTTTACTTTAATCTTTTAAAGCAAATTCGCTTTCGTTCTATTCAAATATGTAGTCGTTAAGACCAATAAAATATTCAAATATTAATCCTAACCCTTATTAATTAATTATTTTGTACTGTTATTGAGTGGTTGTGCTACCACCTGCAGTCTGACTGCCACACTGGCCAGCGTGGGAGCTGCCAGCATTCCTAGCGCAGGCCTGGTCACCATGATCCTGGTCTTAACTGCTGTGGGCCTGCCTACTCAAGACATCAGTCTTATCGTGGCTGTGGATTGGCTGCTGTAAGTGGTTGGGAAGGTGATGGGGTGTGATGGTGGTGATGTTGGGGCGATGGTTCATGGGGGTGGTGTGATATGGTATTTGCGTGGTTTTTTGTTAGTTTGGTGGGAGAGAATGGTGTGGTTAATGGTGATGGTGTGCTTGGTGTGGTTGATGGTGATAATGTGGTTGGTGTGGTTTTTTGGAGTTGGTGAGTATGGTAGGGTTTTTGTGGTTAGTATATTAGAGTGCCCACTTTGATTGAAATAGTGGAAGGTTTCAATAAGTTTTGATTTTTGACAAAAATTTCAAATTTCTTTGAGTTTCAGCTGAAACTACAACTTTTTGAGTTTTAATGAAATTTTGAGATTTCGTGAGCGCCTTTTAAGTTGGAAGTTGCATCTATAATAACAGATGCAACTTCCATCATTATCGATTATAACTTGAAGACCTGTCATGTCTTCATCACCACCAAACGCAAACTTTAATATCATATAATTATTTATAAACTTATTTTTATATCAATATTACCTCCATGTTTTCAAATATTTTAAATTCAGCCAAATCGCCACTCACGTTATGAACAATAGCCTGTGTTCTCCACTAATTCAAACAAAATAAAAACAACAAAAACAAAAGCCAACAAAAAAACAAAACACCAATACCACAAAAACACAACAACAAAAATACCAACAACACCACGACAGGGACCGAATCAGGACGACAGTGAACGTGATGGGTGACTCGTTTGGAGCTGGAATTGTAGACCACTTGTCGAAGCAAGAGTTGATTGAACAGGACCGCGAGAGGGAGGAGGAGTTCAGGCGGGAACAGAGGGAAAGACTGCAAAGCATCACGGCCATCGAGATGGGTGACAAGAAAGACGAGGCGCAGACGCCTCTGAAGCCGAATATGTACTTCGGTTCGTTGTTGTAGACTTGTGAGAGTCCTTTAATTGCTCTATTTGCCCTTCAATGGCCATTCGATCACTATCCAAAAGTCATTTATTCTTCAACCTCAAACTTCAGACCTCACCAGAGTTTAGCCTGCTTCATCGGCGTGTTCCATATAAAGTTCATTACACAAACTGTTCTTTTCATCGTATTTTCCAATTTGGGTCTGTTTTAATTTTAGATCACAAGATCCCAATTTTCTTGTTACTTTTCTTTTGCACTATAAACTTGTTCAGGTTGTCTGTATCACTGGACACTAATCTATTGATATGGACACCTCCACCACCAAAATGCCTTGTTTCAAAAGATTTTTTTCAACTATGAAGATTTTTTTCAATAGTCCTACTTGTTGAATGTTGCACAAATATTCCACTGTTAAGCTAAATGGTGGTTAAAATTGTTATACGCGATAGTAACACTTGTTTTGTTGATTATTTTTTAAGCTCACCACATTCGTTCAAGAAACACGTGTACAAATTTTACTTCAGAAATTTAAATTCTCTATAAAGGATTGCCTTTTGCATTTGATGGATTGAAGATTTCTTGAAAAGCTAAATTGTTGAATTGTAAAATAATTTTTTTGAAAAACTTGAAGTAACTTTGCGTCGCCTTCAAAGTTTCATTCGGTAAGTGAGTCAAGAATTAATCACATTTGAAGGGCCAGAATGATCGTTCCCCGAAACGATGCAAGCGTCGCAGTAGAATGACCGAATGAAATCCTGAAATGACGTTCTGAATTCAAAAATTTCAAACAAGCGGCTGGCGCTTGGTTCATTGGGAGTCGTGAATAGAGCCTTGCTATTCACTCAACTCACAAGCTAACAATACAGCCTGCGAGCGTCTTCGAGAAGAGTGAGAGAGACCCATTGGTACCGATATAAACGCCTATGAGGTATTCAAGCCTATGTTCTCACTATGATTGCGTCTTAGCAGGCAGACATTATAGGAGTGTGATAAGAATGGCAGCTGTGACGTGAAACCTCGCTCATTTAAGCTTTCGCACCCGGATCTCTCTTCAGTCGGACACGAACCCTCAACACTCAAACTCGATCAAACTTCATTGGTAGCTGGCCTACCAATCCATCGATAGCTGGCCTATTCGATTGTTTCTAATTCATCTCTTTTAAGTATTTTTGTTTTACGTTCGCAACAATTACTACGGAAGCTGGTCTTGCCGAGTAATTGCAGTAGAGGATAAAGAAGAATATCTGAGAATCTCAACAACAACTACAACAAAATCATCATCAACAACAACAAAAACAACAAAATATCAGCATCAAAACATCAACAAAAACATCAGAAACATCAGTGAAAATACATCGACAACAAACAGAATAAACACTACGTCAGCAACATGAACAACAGCCAACAAAGGTGATACATCGAAGTTTAAACACTCGACTGTGCTTGAACAAATATACTTTCATTTCCATATAAGCAATATCAACCCACTCATCTTGACCATCATCAGTTTATTTATCAGCATCATCATCATCATCATCTTCGTCGTCTTGATCTTCTTCCTCTTCATTATCCTCATCACCTCTATTCTCGTTTTCGCTTTCTTCATCTTAACATAGACACCCACTACTATCACTGTTCAACCCCATGCAATACTCTCAATCAATTGCCACTGACTCCAATAGAACCGCCTCACGATACTTTCACTCCGGCTCTTTTACAATCTTCCTCACTACATATAACTGCCATTATTTTTCTCTACAACCAGTTTTCGACCTTATTTTGCACAAAACCTGTCAGCCAGCAATTATTTTTACCATACCTATCTCCCAAGACAACATCCTTTGAAGCGCCCGCCTTCATCACACCAACCTTTCAACAACCACCCTCCAGCATTCTGTAGCACTAATAATAGCAAGGTTTCACTGTCCAACGCCCATTTCTTCCCATCCATCCTTCAAAACCAACTTTTTTAAGCTCTTTTCCCACAACACCTCACACTTCAACCACCCAGCCCCATCCTACTAACAACTCCCCAACACCAACCATTCAACACTCTCATCTTCAACACCCACACTCAACAATCCCACCCACCCACTCACTCAAAAACCCCACCCACCCATTCAACAATCCCACCCACCCACTCAAAAACCCCACCCACCCCACCCCCCAACACTCAACAACCCCACCCACCCCACCCACCCCACTCAACAACCCCACCCACCCCTCTCAACAACCCACCAACCAACACTCAACAATCCCACCCACCCCACCCACCCCACTCAACAACCCCACCCACCCATTCAAAAACCCCACCCACCCCACTCAACAACCCCACCCACCCCCCTCAACAACCCATCAACCAACACTCAACAATCCCACCCACCCCACCCACCAACACTCAACAACCCCACCCACCCATTCAAAAACCCCACCCACCCCACTCAACAACCCCACCCATCCACCCATCCAGATCAACCAAAGGAGCTTCAAAGCAACGCCGGGACAACATCAACTGCGAGGTGTCAATCATTCGGTCGCTCCTCCCCCTTCCAGACGCAGTAAGGAATCGCCTGTCGCAACTGCAAGTGATGTCCCTGTGCAAGGCGTTCGTCGGGAAGAGCAACCTTTTGTCTACGCGTGAGTTGTCGTTGTCGTTGTTGTTGTTGTGGTTGTTGCTGTGTTTTGTTGTTGTTGTTGTTTTTGTTGTTGTTGTTGCTACTCAATACTATGTTTGGATATTTTTAGTTATAGTTTATTTTTTCGTCGTGATTGTTATTTTTGTTGTTGTTGTTGTGTCATCATCGTTGTTATTCATTTGTGAGCGTTATTGTAAACAACAAACTAAGAAGGCACAACCACGCACAGATTCTCAATAACAACCATTAACCCTCCTATATCTGTTGCCAGGCCTATTCATCGACTCTAACCATTATGTGCTGTTGGTCCTCCCTTGCTTGCTCTTTCATTTTCCTTTTTATTGTTCCCCTGCTATTATAACTGAATGCTATTGTATCATATACGTGTTATAACAACAAAAAGGTTTTGAATATATATAAATTATTATGACTGATTGTTGTTTATTACTAGTTTTTATACTTCGTTGTTATTTATTACTCTTTTTTATGCATTATTATTAAGTTTTATTATTTTTCATCAGTTATTATTTGTTTTTATTAGTTTTTATTAGTTATTATTAGGTTTTATTAGTTATTATTAGGTTTTATTAGATATTATTAGGTTTTGATTGTTCATATTTTTATGGCCTGACGAATAATGCTATATTGAACTACGCACATTCAAGATTTTTCTTTTATTTTCTGCTTCATGTTCAAGGTCGACTAGTGGATCGGTGACGGGTGAATAGTCTTG
>OX387250.1:7522638-7580138 GCA_947562095.1 Branchellion lobata | reverse complement strand
TTCTTTGGAAAAAATTGTGTTATTTCATATTAAAAGATATTATTACAGTTTAAATATATATTAAAAAAATTTTAAAATTTGTTATTATTTTTGCTACATTAATAATATTTTTCATTATATTTCTATTCACGCTCCCTCAAGGCTCTACCGGGCTTTCTGATTGTGACGGACGAGGCTGGGTGCATTGTGTACCTCACAGACAACAGCGTGGAACATCTGGGCCATTCTATGGTGTGTGGGAATCTTCTTTTTTCAAGAATCCGCCCGTGCTTTGGCAAATACAGCCACACACTGTAACACCGCAAAATATAGCTTGACTAGCATACCATAACACACCAGACCACCCACAAACATCCCTCAACCCTGAAACCATACTCCTTTCAACCATCACGTATACACAAAAACATTCAACTACAATCAAAAACCACTAAAAACGCCACAATGATCCCATGATCCCATCACAAAACTGACACAAACAAACCTCACCACCATCAGATTTCCCCACAACCACGAAAAACCCCAGTCAACCTTTTCAACAAAAATCCCCACCAAAAACTACCAAATTCCCACACACCACTAAACCTTCACGAACAACTCCCCAACGCCCAGGTGGACATAGTGAGTCAGTGCGAGAGCGTGATAGACCTGGTGCATGCGGAGGACAGAGACAGACTTTTGGAAGGCATGCGCAACCATCTGCCCTGGGTCTTCTCTTGCCGCATGGGCCTCATGAAACACCCCAGAAGGAACCACGCTTTCGATAAATACAAGGTTTTTTTAAAGAATTAATAATATTTTTCGGATTAGTTTAATCTTTTTTTTTCATTACTTGAATAATTTTTTAAATTAATTAATTTTTAAAATTAATTAATTTTTAAATTAATTTTTTTAAAATTAATTAAATAATTTTTTGAAATTAGAATTAAAGGGAAATGAGTTAATTACATTTTTCAAAATTAAAAATTTTTCTAAATTAAAGTTGAGAGTATTGAATAAAGATTATTTATGGAAGTTATTATTTATGAGCATTCTTGAAACCCTGATAGGCCAAGGCCACTAATATTGGGTATTGTAGTGTATTTCATAATAGTGTATTGTATTGTATAATAATGTATTGTACTGTAGTTATATGTTAGTGTTTTGTAATGTATAGTATAAAGAGTTCATTGTATCGTAGTAGAGGTGAAGTTATTGCTTCATGGAACACCAGCGATTTGGTGGAAACTGACACTTTAACAATCAGCCACCTATAAATTCCAACAACATTCTTGAGACAATCAGACACTTTTGTGCCGTAACACGACCCCTGTTCATTGTGTTTATTTATTTGGTTTTTAAATTATATTAATTTTGTTTTTTAATTATAATATTTGGGTTTTTTAATGATATCGAAATTAAATTCTAATTTGAATTTAATCAAAATTTATGTAACTCCTTTTTAAGAACCTCAACCCATCCCACCCCCTAGCGAATGAAGATGAGTGGTAGGATGGTGGTGTCTCAGGAGAATGGTCAGAGGTACCTGGTGGCTTTGTGCACACCCACCCTTAATCCCGTGCTGGCCCTTGAAAACACCACCTTCATCGACACCCTCGTCTTCAAGAGTCGCCACTCCCTGGACATGAAACTCATCAGTCTGGACCAAAAGTTGGTTTTGTTGTTTTTAAATAGTTTTAAGTGAATTGAAATATGTTTTTTTTAAATATTTTTTTATATTTCAGTGGAGCGCGTCGTGTTTATTCATCAAAGTTTTTATTGGATTAAGTTGAGTTTTTCTAGGAGCGCCTATGAACGAAATGCTAGAGAACTTTGAAAAAACCTTGATTAGATTAGCTTAGAATGCTGGCAGTTTTACAATGCAATGCTGCCGTTGTTGTTCGATGTTTTATAATGACGAGGCATTAAAATAATGGTTTATAACCAACCACCAATATCATCACCACCACCAACATCACTACCACCAACCTCACCACCACCAACATCACTACCACCAACATCACTACCACTACCACCACCACCACCACCACCAGCCTCACTACCACCAGCATCACACTGACCGCCAACAACATCACACTGACCACCAACAACATCACAACGACAACGACGACCACCACCACCACCACCACCACCACAGTGGACTTTTTCACTTGGGCTACCACGAAAAGCCGGTGACAGGCATGTCCTGGTACAACATCATCCACCCAGAAGACGTGGATTGTGCGGCTAGGAAGCATTCAGAACGTGAGTTGGTGGAGGTGGTCAAGGTGGTGGAGGTGGTCAAGGTGGTGGAGGTGGTGGAAGCTGTAGAAAAAGGTTAACATTGTTATCTTGTTTTGGAGGAAAATACATAGATGTGAGTATTGTTGAGATGGGGAGGCAACGAAGGGAGGGTGTTGGAACGAGGTGGTGGAAACTAATCGTAGTGTAACGTTGTAAGGGGAATTGGAGGATTCGATGTTATAGCGGACAGTTATTTTCGTTTTCCCATTTTTATTTACTTTTTATTATTTTAATTTTTTTCTATTTCTTTTCATCTCAGTGTTGCGGTCGACACTTTCGGATTTCAGTGTTTCGTTGAGCGTTCGCTTCCAGCGCAGTGACTGCGAGATGGTGTGGGTGCAGGTGGTGATGAGGAAGGATTGCATGGACAACAGCAGCGAGCCTTCCATCGTCTGCAGTAATCAGCTCATGCACCCTGAAGAAGTGACTTTCAAGCCAAAGCGCGCCGTTGGTTTAGTTTTTTTAATTTTTTCATAATAGTTATTCGCTTGCCATGCCACTTTATTGCGTCTAAAAATGCTTTTCGTGAATGGTTAACTTTCTAATCTAATTTAACCAAAGAATTTTCATAGCGCTGATCATACACTTTTCAAGAGGGGTCACTGATCAACCTTCATGACTGTTCTTTTCAGCTGAATGTGGTCGATACGAAAGAAAACTACCGTGGAATGCAGGGAGTGGTGTACGAGGGATGTGGAAAGGCCATCAAAAGAGAATGCAACTCCGAGCTGGATGAGCAGGAGTGCAAGAAACGCAACAGGAGTGAGTTGATTGAGAAGTTGAAGAAGAAGATGAAAAAGAACGATGAAGATGTAGACGGCAACTTGCTCAACAACATCAACATCAACAACAACATCAACCTTATCAACAACAACAACAATATGATGTTTTGGCAAAACGGCATCAAAAATGAGATCAACGACTCTTTTTCGAGTTCTTTGGCCACTGCTCACAACGGTGAGCCTCCTTCCACACAGGCATACATCCCTCTGCAACCATCTTTTGCCTCTTCTTCCTCCTCTTCTTCTCCTGCTTCAAGCCACTGCTTCAAGCAGTCTTCCAACGTGCCTTTCCAGCAGGTTTTCAAAAACGAGAGCACTCCCTTCAGCGTGGACCTGCCATCCACTCAACACGTGCCCTGTGACGTGTCTCCTCTCAAGTCGGACATGATGCTGCTACAAGAATCACTCGTCAAAAACTTCCTTGACAACCCCTTTAGCAACGCTCTCAACAACCCTTTCAACAACAACAACCCCATAAACAACCCCCCACAACAACCTCTCAACAACAATAGCAACATTAGCAACCTTTTCAACTCCATCAACGGTTCTTTTGACAACACGCTCAACAACAGTTTCAACGTCAACTTCAACGCTGGCAACAACAACACCAATATCAATTGTAGCAACACAGCCACCATCAATTACACTGACGTACTTGCCAACAACAGTAACAACAATCTCAAAAACAACAACAATGTCAACAACAACAACAATCCCAACAACAACAACTATTACTTGGACAACAAAAGCACCACATGGCCTTCTCCTTCTTACACCGAGTCTTCCCACTACTCTGCCAACTCTCCTCCCAACTCAGAAGACCTCAACAACCAGTCTTTTTTTGCGCAGACTGACGAGATAAAGAGCGAACTTACTTTCTTGGACAACAAAGCAGGAGTCATGCTGAACGACACACACAAACCCAAGCTGTCAGGAAAGAGTTCCTTCCCAGAGTTGGAGGCGCAAGATGTGGCTGAGTGCCTGAAGTTGTTGGAGGACCCCAAGGAGGTTAAGACGGAGTGCCCTGAAGTTCTCTTCAGCCAACTGCCTCCACTGAACCCTCTTCAGTCACATTCCATGGAAGAAGTTTTCAATTTTCCGAGCAACTTGTGCAACGATGATTTTGCCTACATGAACGAGTTCTCATGCCTTTCGAACGCCATACCGAGCAGTCCTGCAGCTGGTCTCCAGGCGCTGCCAATGGCGGCTTTTTGAATGAGTACTCTTGTGGATGGTGGAGACGATAATTTTGTTTGTAAAAACTTTTTTTTCTTTATGGAGTACCTTTGATAGATGTATGAATGCACGTTTTGATTTGTTGGCAAGCTACCTTTTAGAATATTCAACGATAAACTTCCTTTTTTTCACGAGTGTGGACATTGTTGTATCTTTCTTTATCACATTCATAGCATAAGTTAATACTTGTAAGTTTTTTTAAATTCATGTTATCATGTTGAATTTTTAATATTTCAAAAATATTTTTGAGGACCCGTTATATTTGAGGTAAGAGTGTTTTAATGAAGTGAGTCAGGTACTTTCTGGGGCTCTGAGTGCCACGCCATCTCATTAGTCATCAGATGTTCGAGTGAAAGGTGGATATATGAGTATCATTCGGCGGTTTGGGATAAAATGTTTTTTTAGTTAAATAACTATGCGATTGAAATCATCAGTATAGAAAAAATGTTTAATCAATCATTTTATAACTTATCATCAGCGCTAATTTATTTTTCTCTTGAGAATAAATTTGGAAAATCTAACAAAAGGCTTATATGTTTTTATATATATCATGTGTGAGTTACAATATGTTAACACATGTATACTAGAATCCTTTTCAATAGGTGTACATTTTGTGATGATGAATGAGTTCGAAAAAATGATTGTGGAAAATCATGGATATAAAATAAAATGTTCACTTTAGTTTTGCAAAAAGATACATATTTCAATAGATATTATAAAAACGTTAAGGTAATGAACTTACTTATCTTTGTTTCATATGGTTCATGGTGTTTTTCATAAACTTGGTTGCGTTAACAATTTTCTGCGAGCTTTGTTCTTCAAGTAAACTCTATAAAAGTACTGTGGAAATAAAGTTGAAGTTGAAATTATAAATAACAAAAAATGGACATTTGAAATTCAAAACAACGAAATGATGAATGACCGATCGTCGCGTCAAATCTTCAATTTCGAGCCTAGTAGGGCCACTCCGACGTATCATTTCAAAAAAGAATTTGATGGAGAATTGTTAAATGCTTCTTTTCCCAATTACAATATGACTCAGTCTTTCCACTCCAAAGAATCGAGATTATTCGAGGACCCTTGTCAAGTCAATTATAATTCTCTTAAACTTGTCAAAAACAAAAGTAACTTTAGGAAAAAAGAAAACACCCTGAACAGACAGCAAAATTTGGCGAACAACTGTGACTTAACAAGAAGTTTTAGTGGCCGTGACAGAAAGCTGCAGAGTAATTTGAAACATGAACATTGTCTGAACTGGTTGCAGTCCAAAGACTCTTATGAACAGGAGTTCAAGGAACTTGATGCTAACATCCAACTGCTTATGTGGAAGAAGAAACACATGGAGGTGTTGCAAAAACAAAAAACCAAAGTGAGTATGAACATAATAATAATAATTCTGCTAGTACAAATAAACTCAATTTGTAAAAAAGTATGATCAATGTTTTTTTTTTATTAATGCACGTTTACTTGTTTATAAGTCTTAATTCAACAACTCAGGACAAACAGGCTGGTGAGTGTCAGAAGGTGCTTGATTCTTCAACCACCATTGCCTCGGACTCTCCACCCCCTTTGAGTGACTTCTTCAAGCCGGAGATGTCATCTGTGTCAGCAGATGATGGCTTTGAGAGTGCTGTTGATGCCTTCAACAATCAAGTCAACTTGTGAGCCAAATTCCCTTTAAATCTTTCAATTGGGAGTTTTTTCTTGTCCAGCATCTATCTACTTCTAAAGATTATATGGTATTTGGAGTATCATTTAAAAAAATAAAAAAAAATAAAGAAAAAATTGCAAGTTTGGTCAGACTCATAAAGAACACATAAGTGGGGTATTAATGTTGGCTTTGATGCACTTAAATGCTGCGAGAGGAGGTCATTGCAGATGGAAGCTGCTACAAGTTCTGTGCTATGCTTTGTTTCAATCTATTCGTTTTTATTTCAAATATAATTTAATCTGTCGTATCTTAAACATAATTAAATAATTTTCTTATTATCTTATTTTAAATACTTTTTATTTCAACCGTAATTCAATAGGTTCTATTCCAAACAAAAATTGATCATTTTTATTTTAACCATAAATTCGTTTTTATTTCTCAACCATCAAAAACATTTAAATAGTTTCATGATGATTATAATCTTACACCATATAAGCAATGTTTTTATTTTTTCACAATAATAACGATAATAATAAATCTAATTTGTGAAGTGTCAAGACAAGAAACTGAGGCGCCATATTTATTCTCACAATAATAATAATACTAATTATTATTATTATTATTATTACTGTTATTCTCATAGCCTTGAGATTTCATGGGGCTAACGCCACTATAATTATGTACGGTTTTTTTACTGCACTACATGGTAAATTATTGCTTCATCATCTTGCTCTTGCCATGAAATGGGAGGTAATGTGTTATTAAACTTTGCACCTCTTCTATCATCTTCGAAATCTTCACCTCCAAACATAAACACCCTGCATAAACACTCAATCTTCATTACAACAACAATACAGCGCAAGTAACTTGCCATACTCAGGCCATTGAGTCTATCAAAGGTTCGCCAGATGCGCATATAAGGAAGCATGAACGCTTAAGCGTCAGATAGTGTCTGTTGGTGATGAGTATGTAGCCTGTTCATTCTTATCAGTAGTTAAAGGTGCGAAACCTTTTTGATTTTCTAGACAGCCGAGTGCTTTGAGGTGATTGCGTAATAAATGATGGCTGTTCTTTACAGTGACATTGACCGCTTCGTGAATATTTGTGAGTAAGTATTGGTTTGAGTAATACACTAAACCTCCAATGGTGTGAGGATGTGTGTGCTGGGTGATGGGTGGGTGTTTGCGGAAAAGCCACAACAACAATCACCACCACTGCAGACAACACATCTCGTACTTGGAGAGTGAGTTGAGAAAGAAGGACATGAAGATACTGCTGTACCAGCAGATGATGTCCAAGAGGGTGGGTGTTTGAGTGCTAGTGGTTTTGTGCTTGAGTGATGGTGGTCATGTGCTTGATGGCGGTGGCATAGATAACCATATACAACAATATATGTAAACTCTTCAACAACAACAACAACTCTTGCAGCAACATTTGAAGGACCTGCAGGGCAAGGACTTGGGTTTTCTGACGCCCCAGCAGAGCGCCTTTGATGCCGCCTCCTTCTCAGCCCACCACAACGCCACTCTTGATACGTCTTTTAGTCAGATGCGCCTGTCGACCGGCACCAACTCACCCCCCCCTGGCCACAACAACTTTTCTCCCAACTTCAAAACTTCCACTCCTGGCGCCAAAGCTCCCGTCAGACCTACCTCCTTCCGTGACAGCCTCTTTCCTGCACACACCCTCCACAAGTCCTCCTTGCACCCAACTCCTCTTGACTCCCCTGTGCCCCCCTCCTCTTCATCTGGCAAGAACACCTCCATGGAGGTGCTGAAGCTCAAGTCAGAACTGCTTGTGAAGGAACAACACCTCAGGAAGACCAGGACGGCCCTCAAAGAGGTTCCAGTTATTTTTGTTACTCACCTGATAAATTATTAGTCAGACCTTTGTGCCTTCAAGCCTTTGGCGTTAATGCCGCTATAAGTTTATTTTTTTTTTTTTTGTATAATGCTATGATTCGGATTCTACTAAAGAATTATCAGTGTGGTCTTACCATCTATTCATTCATTCAAGAAATAAAGTAATTTTTGTTTTCTTTTCATCCATTCATTCAAGAAGCAATCACGCCACCACCACAGCAAGCAGCTCGCTACAATGAGCTTTTGAGCCAGCACATGAAGCTGCTTCAAAACAATGAGCGCATGCTTGCCTCCCCCTTGCGGACTGGACGCCCCCGCAGTGAAAATGGTCTTTGCCAGAAGCGGAATGTGATTGGCGAGTTGAGTGAGGTGCTTGAGCAGTTGCACCGCATCGTCAAGCACAAGCGGGTTCTGGCACCTGAGGGCAGAGATTCCAACTCAGGTCTGTGAGGTGTTTCAAGTTTACATCGTTTTCCTGTGCGTCTTCTAGGCTTTTTATCACACCGTCTTTCTCCGATTTTCTTCCATTTACTTATTCCATATCCAACCCATCTCCTTCTTTTTCTCCATACTCCACCATCACCCTCTCAGCATCTTCCAATAGAAACTCAGTGGACAAGGATCTGTCTATGCTGCACTACAGCATCATGCAGCTCAGGTACCGCCTATGTTTACAATGCCAGAGCGCCCATTAACAGTATGCAATCAGCGCTAATGCTTTGATTAGATTAAATTAATGGTGTTTATAGTTGACTCATGCAAGCTGATGCTGGTAGCGATGATAATGGAGACTGAGACGGGCAATATATCATATTAGTCATGTGGGTGTTAGGGCATTAAAGCATTAAGGCCAATAATGGCTCACACGTCATTCCATACGCACTCAGTGCTCAGGGTAGTGCCGCTAATGTTAAAATACGCACATGAATAATATTATATACGTGATTTATAGTAATAATGGTAATTTATAGTGTCAACGAAACTAAGGCAGCTGTCGAGGAATGAGCACTATACGATGATTTGATTAGATCAGATCATTATGTTGTATAACCTTTTATACATCGGTTCTCACCATGACCAACAGGAGCAGGCTCCAGAATGACCAGCTGAGCTCCAGTGAAGAGGACCACACGTATTACTAAAGTCCCTTCACTTCCTTTCAAATCTCTGTACATTATTGCCTCACTTTCTCCATCCACCTCCATTAATCTTCCACTAGTCTTCCATCATCACCCCCAATTAACACCCATGAGATCTTTTGATATTTCACTGATATTTTGTGCTCTCTTGCTCCCAAGTTAACTCCATCGAAACACCAGCCGCCATAGCTCATCACCACTTAGTGAATCTTGTCACCTCTTCATCCTCTTCATCTTCTTTATCCTCATCATACCAGCCAGTATGCTGGTACACTGCTTGTTGTTACCATGACGACATTCGATTGACAGTATTTTGCAGTAACTTCACATTTGTTCATATTCTCATTCGACATATACTCCAAGTATTAACCATCTGTATAGCTGTTCGCTTGCCTGCATTGAGGCTCGCATTTTATAGTTCCTTTGTATGGGCTGGAGTCTCTTTCTCCCCGTCACCCGCTTGTGTTCATTATAGTACAGTATTGAATTTATCTGTTAGTAGTATTACTAACCTGCCAACCGAATAGTGTTCACAACATGCCGTTCATTTGTATAGCTCGAAACAGTTTAGTTGACCGCATTCAAAAAACTGAAAGTATTATTCCTTTCACTCACTCACGTGCTTCGTTATAGTATTTCAAAGCCTTTACTCTCATTATATGCATTAGGTGATGAGGTGCCGGTTGGGCACTTGTAACTCAGTATTCCTTGATTATGGCAGCTTCACCAACATTATCCGTGCAGCATTCGTCGCTATTACGCCATTAGCATTTACATTTTCAATTGATTGACGCATACTTAATTAAGATCTTTAATTTAATGACATTTGTTTTTTCAACATATTCACTTCGATATTACTGACGCAAAATGATGATTGTTTTTGAATATTGTTCATTTTTTGAGCTTTTTGGAGACTGAGTGTCGTAGTGAGGCATGGTTCCATCACCCGCCATGCACCAAAACGTTCCAGTATACATAGAGCTATCTTTTAAAATTGTTACCTCTCGTATCGTAGTCGTTTCTTTTCAATTAAATATCACGTTGAATCTTTTTTCAAACTTCTTCCACTTATAACAAACAAAAAAATCAAAAAACAAAAATAATTCCATGTAATCTTTCTGCAAGTGGCAGTATTAATCATTGATTGACTTGGCTATGGCTCTGCCGTGCGTCACATCCAGTTCCCTAGATGGTCCTATCTCCTCCAACAGTGCCACGAACTCCGGAGTCACTGCAAGTCCCTGCAGTGTGAGTGTGGCTGGTGGTGCGTGTGTAAGAGTGTGCCGAGTGATATCATTCAAATGCATAACAACCGTGTAATACAGAGATAAAATGAACTGATTAAGATGAAAAAAATATGGCATTGTAAATTGCTGTAAAAATGCAAGAAGGCACAGTGAAGTCGAGGTGTGTGATGGCGCTCTTGTCGTTGTTGATGGCGTTCAAAAGCAGGTCAACGCCTGTTCTGTTGATAGGGTTCTTGCCGATCTGTGTGTGGCGGAGGGATTTGGCACACGAGAGGAGCACAGATATTGAGAAGATGAAGAGGAAAAGTGGGAAAGCGACCTCACTCAAGCGGTGCTTTTAAACAAGTGAGAACACCTTATATATAAAATTACTCACGCTACATCGTATATCATTAGTTACGAAAGCTCTTGCATAACATTGTTTACTACACCTTGAGGGTGTTGAGACAGTCGTTGTGTTTGAGTCCTGCAGCGATCAGCTTGGCTCCCACGAAGCCGATGAAGTTGCACGAGATGTCGAGGCTCTGTAGCGAGTGGTTCTGCTTGAGGCAAGTTCCGATGGACTTGCACACGCTGTCGTCGATGCCGTTGTGACTCAGTGACAGAATTGAGATGGCGTTGTTGTTCTGCGCATGTGTAGCACGTTTGATCATTTCGATTGTGAGAAAATACAGTAATTTCGACTATAAATCACAGCTTTATCGACAAATGTGTGTTCTATAGATTTTCAAATCACTCGACTCATTTTGGAGCCAGTCGATAACAAACAAAAATCGAAAAATTCGATCAATAGGGACGAACTTTAAGTCCCACAAAGATGCCGATGGCCTGGTCTCCGTTGATGTTGTTCCAGCTGAGATCAACGTTGTCGAGCGAGATGTTGTTGGCTGGGTGGCCGCGAAGTTAAGGCGTTTGAATTTACAATGCAGAAGAAAATAATTTGCGGATATAAAATGTATATATATTGTAGAAAATTTCTACTCATGACTGAATTTGATCTAATAAATATAATAAAACGTAAATTGATGCCTACTTTATATTACAATGATATTAAATGAATTTGTTCCGACGGGAAGCGTGTTTGGCAGTAACCGAAAATGAGTTTGAAGTCTTTGGAGGACTTTGAGAGGCTCTGTCCGATCTGGTTGTGTGACAGGAACAAGTCCTTCACCTTGCTCTTCTCCTGGAACGGCAGTGAGGCTTTGATGTTACTGACGATCAGTGATACCTCACTGTTGTTTACTTTCTAAATGCACAGTACAAATGCATTGATTAGATACTACTAGCTCAGATCATATTCATTTTTTCAATTTTCAACGGGCTCACTTGAGCAGTAAAATAAAAATATTATTCGGAATTATTTAAATAATGATTCGACAGACTCCCTTCAGGAGATCGTTCAGAGGTCCGATGCATTTGTCGGTTATTTTGTTGTCTGTGAGCGATGAACAACTTTTGAGAAGTTTAAAAACAGTTTTGAAAATATTTTCAAGTTTCAAGGAACACTTTAGAATCTTAAACCTAACTCTTCGGCTTCTTCGACCTTGTCTTCTACCCCTTCCCCTTCATAAACCTTCCACAAAGCGAGGACTCAACCAAACTAATCTAGCCATTATTCTAATAAAAATAATACGTATAATAATAATAAGTCCAATTTAAGCAGTACATTTGTATGACTTTGAACAAAGGGCTAAAAGGTGTGCTACAAATGATATAAATTATGAAAAAACAACAATAACATAGTAACACAACTCCCACCGACGAAAACAATAAAAACAACGAAACGAATTCAACAACGGCAACATTAACACCACCACCAATAATAAAAACACCATCATCAACAACACCAACACCACCACCATTAACAACACCAACACCACCACCATTAACAACACCAACACCACCACCATTAATAACTGCAACAACAACAGCAACACCAAAAGAGCGGAGGGACTACTTGAGAGGCTGAGGTAGACGACCTCGTTGTTGAGAATGGAGGCCAGAATGCACGAACAGCCGAAGTCGCCTATGTTGTTCGAGTCGAGCATCTGAGGCGAGTGTATAAGCGCTTTGAAAATTGGTGGTAGTTTAACACTGTGGTGGTATTGTGTGTAACACCGGTAGTATGGTGTAGTGCAACGTTGAGGTAGCATGGTTTAGTGTGACGTAACGCTGTGGAGAAGTCTAACGTAACGTTATACCGAAGGCTTATCAAGATTTCATCCTATTTGCAGCCTTTATAAACAAAAATATTTTTATAACTCGTAATATGATTACTTTATTACGAATGTATTTTTTTTAAACTAAAATTATTACGGAAATTTATATACCGCAAAAGTAAATTTTTAGGTATTCTGAATCATGGAATTGTGGTGGAATGGTGGTGGAATGAGGGTGAAATTGTTGTAGAATTGAAATTGAATTATTTTGGAGTTGCGATAAAAGCATACGATCTTGGGTATGTCGAGTTCAAGCAGCAGTTGTGACAGGTGATATGCCCCCAGAGCTCCTATGTCGTTGTTGGATACGTCCAACATAGTGATCGACGGAGAATCCTGCGTTTTATTGGGGCGGTTGTTTTAGATCTTTCGAATTATTATTTTGATTTTATTTTTTTGAATCCTTCGCTTGCTCTGAGATTAAATAGAAAAAATTGACTTCTTTAATGAAAGAATGAAGTTTATGTACATAGAGAGCTTTGACAATGCAGTAAAAGTCAACATGGTTGATGCCACAGTTGTTGAAAATAAGTGATTTAGTCCGTAGGCTCTTTATCAAGTTGTTGCTTGCAAAGGCACCCAGCTTGTGACACAAGTTCTTGTATTTTATGTTAAGGCTTTCGTTGGTCTTCAAACAGTCTTTAATATAATTTTTTATTGATTTCAATGAACTTGTATTTAATATGAAATGGCATGTAATACTGTTATTTATATGGAACAAGCTTTCAGTCTTTCAAAAAAGTATAACATTTTTTCATTTTTTTAAATTTTTGTTATACCTGGGTCAGTTCCAAGATCAGGAAAGAGATAGCCAGATGCGGTTTCGTTTACGTTAGACTCCTTGATAATCAGGTGGTCAAAAACGGCGGTGTAAGGATCACACCAGTCTAGGTCTGGAAGTTTTCTGAGAAATGTCATAGACAAATTTTCGTTTAAGTTTTAGATTGAATTTTGGGAAACAGAAAAATGTAAACTGTAACTTTTGTTCTTCTCGTTCCATATCTTGATACGGTTTATCATAGAATGATCTCACAATGCTTTCTGCTGGTTCAATGACCGTTGTCTCAATATCCGGTTCATGACACTTTCCTAAATCAGAGTCCCATTTGAGAGAACTTGACTATGAAATGTTGTGTAAAGGTCATCTTAGGGTAATTTAACACTTTATTTATTCAAATCTGTCAATCAACATGTTCAAAAAATAAAAATAAACTGAATCGTACCTTAATTGACGACATTCTTGCCTTGAAAAATATATAAATGACCAGCTAATGTTTTTGAGTAAATTAAATTAAAAAAAACAAGAATACAAACGCCAAAGACGTTGGTGAAACTAAATAGAAAAACATCGAAACATTTAAATATTCATTATAAAAAATAAAATAATGAACTAAATCAAACTATAGTTTGTGTTGATTGTTTGTGTATTCAGCCATTTATCAAATTATTTAACGACTCTCATAAAGCCTTCTTTAGGAAATTAATCATGTTGAAAGTACCTTGCACGTGTAAAAGTTTATTTCTTCGGCACTTGTTGGGCCTCTTGACCCTTTTCACTGATATCTACCCAACTTTATTATAAAAGTCTAACACTTATTTCTTAAGAGAAACGGTTGTCTTAATCGGTCAGTTTTTTAAATAAATTTGTTCTTCGGCTGACAACTCGTAATATTAAGGATTTCTAAATGTTAATTTTCAACACAACTTGAGTAATTGAAACTTTAAATGCATCTTTAATAACTAATTCATACTTATTTTGTGATATATTGATAGTTGAAAATATCTTAGTTTCATTTGATCGTTGAGTGCAAAATAAAATTTAGTTTGGATTATTAGTATATTATAAAAGCGTTAAATAATTTCTCTAAAAAAAGTTATCTTAAAATATTTATTTCTTATGTCTGCAAGACATAGCCTTGTAAATCAGAATATAGAAGGTAGGTACTAGGCTGATAATAAATTGTTTACCTAACGTTTGCAAAAAATATTTAGCTTGTTTAAAGTATCATAGGAAAGGTAGTTGGAGAAAATATAATAGAAGAATCTATTTTGAATGGATGTAGACGAAAACTTTTGTCACTATGATAACGATGACTACGATGATGGCGAGCGTGGGCGGACTGAAAAGAGACAACAAGTGAATGAAAAAAGCTTGTCTCGACGGACGGCCAACCAACGTGAACGGGTGCGAATGAAAAGACTGAACGAGGCGTTTGAAAAGTTGCGCAAAAAGTTGCCTTCACACGTGTTGGCTTTGGATAGGAGCTCGAAGGTGGAAACTCTGCGTATGAGTGCTTGGTACATTCGGAAACTCTTTTTTGTACTGGAAAAGAACTCACGAAGCAATTTCTTTGTTCACAAAACATTTGACAGTTGTGGTCAGTTTTCATTGTTTTCAAACAACAGTCGCATGGAGTGCTTACAACTTTTAGGTATACTTTGTCACAGTTAAAACTTGACATTCTACAGAACAAACATGTCAAGCCAGCCGTTGTAGATATAAAATGAGTTGGGACTTCGGAAGTTCACACTCTAAAGGTGCTCTAAAAGCTGTTTTTAAAACTAAAAAAAGCTATAAAATTTTTTATTTGTTAATCAGCTGTTTGTAGAAGATAAATTTGAAAAAATCAAATAAATAAATAAAAATTTCAAAAAAGTATTTAAATTTTTTAAATCAAATTAATAATTATGGTATTTTTCAAAATTTTCAATTACAGAAGACCGTAGGGTCAAGGTGGTGAAAACCGTTTTATGGCTGCCAGAGAAGAAAGCAGACGATGATAACAGAACCCAAAACGATCATTCTTGAAAATATCTTTTTGCCCCCATTAACAATAGAAAAGTGGCAACTCTTTGACTATACATTTTCTTCTGTTTTCTTCCCGAAGTTAACCGTCGGTTTGCCCTTGAGTATTTTGTTAAATGAAATTTTAACTGATTTTTTGCGACAATTGAAAATTTTAACGACATTCAGTTATTGTTGATTTTAATTAATTTAATTTGATTTTTTGCCATTTCCAGCGTTTGTCAGAATTTGATTAAACAAATACTATAAAAAAAGATTAAGTACAGTGGTTTAATCCTTTATTCGCCTTATAGCAAATAGAACATTAACTCTGAAGAGCATCTTTGAACGCTTGCGTAAATCGTAATCACCATTACAGTAACCTTGAAAATACTTCGACACTTCCTTTGCGGTTATGTCACTATGACTATATTGCCTTCGTACCGTTTTGGGTTCCATTGAAGATTTTAATTGATAATTCACAAAATTTATTATAAACAAATTGAATAAAACTATAAAATTAATGAAAAAAAAACTAATACCATTTCTTGAATACCTATTTACAATAGACGATGGTTGCGATTTATTTACATTAAAAACTGCACAACGGCAAACTGTCTGGTAAAAAAAATAAAATGAAAGCGACTCATAAAAATGAAAATACTAAAAGCAGCACTTTCAAAAACAATAATAAGTGACATTAACGAAAAATAATAATAATAATAATAATAATAATAATAATAATAATAATAATAAATCAATAAAATAAATAGTGGGCATGGCTAGTTGTTGAAGTGGGGTGTCCACTTGAGGCACGATGCCTCTATGCTTTGGTCTCTCTCCCCTCGCCTTGCTGCTTGTCTGCGTAGGTGCTCGTCTATCAGCTCCTGTGTATAAATATGGTTCTTTCTTAGAATTAACCACGTGAGTGAATAAAAATTCACAGAAATCTTTTTTTTAAACCGATTTATTATGATAAGAACTATTAATAGAACATACACTAAGCGCACCCACACACACACACACACACACACACACACACACACACACACACACACACACACACACACACACCGACCTGCTTCTTGAGTATGAGGTGCTTTCCTTTCCAGTACTTGAGCATGCCCAAGGCTTGCAAGGTGCTCACAATATCGTTGGCGTTGATGGCTGTTTCCTGGCTCAGGTCTGTGGTGGCGGTGTGGTGGTAGTGTTAACAATAGTGGTTGTGTTGGTGGTGGCAGGCAAGAAACGTGTGTACATTTTAATTAAACTATGCTTTTGAAATTTAACTACGTTTCCTTCGATTTTTAACACTTTAAGCGTTTTTATGGATTAAATTCGATAAAGCCTATGAGAAAAAGTTCGCTATATTTCCGTTTTATGACGATTTAAATGTTTTTTTATTAAAAAGATTTTCGGCGTTTGCCTGGAGTTGCTTCAATCCTATGTGTGAGAAAAAAACATCGCAGCAATAAGCCAACTAAATCTGGAATCTCGCCTTGAAATTTCTGAGCACGGCAATAGCGACATAAGCCTGAGTAACACCAACCTTGTCCATCTTATCCCAACTCACTAAGCCTCCGTCTCATTCAGACAAGCAAGTAATAATAAAAATCTAATAAAAAAAATAAAAATAAAATAAAATTATAATTGTTTTTAAAAACATTAATATTATTATTAATGATAACAGTAACCTTTAATGCACACTTCTCGTTCCTTGCAGTTGCTAAGGTAGTTGAGAAGGACGGACTTCCAGAAGCTGCGGTAGCTGATGAGGCCGAGGTCGGACAGGGGTCTCTCCGGTGAGCCCACTTTGCCCTCCATCCTGCTCAGCAGGTAGCCTGGCGTGTGTGGGTGTGGTGTGGGAACCTTGTGGAAAGGAAATCAGAAGACCAAAGTCTAAACATTGCAATAAAATTAACAATACAGTTGACCTTAACAAAATACCATCAAAAGTAACATTAAACTAACGTTGAAAACAGTAAAACAACATCAACATTAACAACGACGGCAACATTAACAACAACATTATCAACAATAACAACGACAACAGCAACATTAACAACAACGACGACAGCAACAGCGCAATGACTGACTGAACTCGATGAGCATGCGTCCGTAGCCCTTCCTCATGTAAGGAGGCATGGTGAGGATGCAGGACACGTTGTAGTTCAGAAACGACTGCTTTTCCTGAGAACCGTCAAAAAAGATAATAATAATTATTATCATAATGATGATGATGGTAATAATATTAATAATAATATTAACTATATTTTTTAAGGCGTCAAAAGGAGCAGTTTATTTATCGTATCGCACTGCATTGAATTTCATTGTATTTATATTGCATTGCAGTGTGGCACCTTGGAGAAGTAGCCGACCATGCGGCAGCCGTGGGAGTCAGCCTCGGTCATGATGTAGAAGAGGAAAGGTTCCACGTCATAGTAGAGGGTCTTGTGATCGAGGAAGAGCTTCGCCAGCAGACACAAGTTCTGACAGTAGATCTGTGGTAGGATGTGGAGGCTTGTGGAATAAACGTGGTGAAGTGTGAAGATCTGTGGTAGGGTGTAGTGGAGATTAGAGTAGTTAAGTGGAGTGTGGAGTAAATATAGTGAGATGCAACAGGTTGGAATGATGCCTTAAAACAAAAATAATAATTAATAATCTGTACCCCAAAAAACTCACCTGTTCATTGCTTCAATCACTCATCCACTCATCCACCCTTACACTCTTAAACACGAACACACACACAAACACGCACACGTACACACACAAACACACACACACACACAAACAGAACCACCACCTTGTTCTTCTTTCCATCCACCTCAAAGACAGACAGGTTTGCCTTTCTGTAGATCTCGTCTCCTGGAGGGTGCCTCCATACACACTTAGCCTGTTGGGTGGAAGGATGGTGGTGTTGGGTGGAAAAGTTGTTGGTGAGAATACAACAAGGAAATACACAGAGAAACATAAGTATTATAGAAACATATAGAGCAAATGGTAACTTAACGAAAGCAATCAATGCATACAAACTTCTGGACAATCAAATAACAATAGCATAATTGATAATGATGATATAGATAATGATAAGAAATAATAACAATGAAAAAGTAATATTACAAAAAATTTTTTGATAAAAAAAATAATTATAACTATTGCACTCCTTTTCTTCTTCCTTCTTCCTTCTTCCTCCTCCTCCTCCTCCTCCTCCTCCTCCTCCTCCTCCTCCTCCTCCTCCTCCTCCTCCTCCTCCTCCTCCTCCTCCTCCTCCTCCTCCTCCTCCTCCTCCTCCTCCTCCTCCTCCTCCTCCTCCTCCTCCTCCTCCTCCTCCTCCTCCTCCTCCTCTTCCTCCTCTTTCTCATTCCCCCTTTATTTATCCTTTTCCACTCACAGCGTGTCGTCTGGTGATAACGGGTGTCTTCATGTATTTGAGGCAGTACTCGCACACATATATCTTGTTGAGTCTGGAGTACTCCTCGGGGTAGGGAGATGTGTACCAGGTCTCCATCTCGTAGCGACCCATCTCGAGCAATCGAATCCGATACTCTTGCTTCTCACTCAGCTGGTAGTGAGTAGTCAACTCATAGCTCTGCCGAAGAGGAAGAAAGTTTTTTTCTTGTTGTTTTGTTGAATGTCGTTAATAAAGGTGTTATATATCAAAGAATACTCATGTTATATGACGTGAACTACCCACTTCCCGTCATGAAACACCCATGCTACACATCAGCAAAATCACACTACATATCATCACATCACATCCACATCAGACGCCACAAAACACTCACTGCTTCTTGACAAGCCATCATTTGAGCATCCCTAAAAAGCTGGAGGTCAAAGTCAGAGGCAAGTCCGTCAAGCAGAGGTTGTCGGTTGGTGCCAAACTGCAGACGATGTTGTTCGTGTTGTTGTCGCAACTCACTTGACAACTCTCGACTACCCATTCGAGATGCCATCACCGACCGCTTCAGCTCTCGCTGCTCAGCACTGGCCACCTGTGATACATTGGAAGGAACTCATAATGATGTGTCTAAGCAACATTATATACAACCTTGTTCCTAAGGTCTCTCTTCTCTCCTAACAATATATTCTTTTTCTCCAAATTAGCCTCCCTCTCTTGGAGGTGCTTCTGAAAGAGTGACATGCAACATAAGTATTTGGGAATCATAAAGAATGGTGAGATTTTGAAGTATTTTTTGTAGATCAAAGTGCTTTATGCTAAAAGATTCATCCTATTCTAGATAATCCCAACTTCCCACCCACCTTGCATTCCTCTCCACTCAGATTGTGGTATAAAGGACAAGAACTGAGGGTTCTGTGATGGTCGTACTTGCCTGTCAGATGACCTGGAACAATTTTAAACTTGACGTTTTTTTTTGACTTGATTTTATTTTCAAATATTTAAATAGCCTGGTTTCCCATTGAAATGAAAATATATTGCATGCAAAGATGAAACAGATACCTTTAGAATCACATCCAGGCAAGGGACACTTGGTGTTACTTGTCTGTTTGAGAATATCTTCAGCAACCATTCTAGCAACTCTTCTCTCTCCTTCTTCTTCACCCCCTCCTTTTCGATTTTTTTTGCCACCTCTTGCCCCAGATAATTTACCAGACTTACCATGTGTGTTAATGCATGGGGATGTGATCATATCAGATGATTCCTCCTTCTTTTTTGAAGCTGAAGCCATTTCATCCAAAGTAGCGGCTTCAGAAAATTTATTTGATTATGAATAATTCACAAAATATACTGATGAATAGAAATTATGATTTCATACACATATTCCATTTAAATTCTGAACTCAACATACAATATTCATCAACCTGATGTGTTGTTTCGACGAGTAGACCTTCTCAGTTGGTTTTTTTCGTCGTCTCCGCTTTCCTCATCATCAA
Source organism: Branchellion lobata (assembly GCA_947562095.1). Classification (NCBI taxonomy): domain Eukaryota; kingdom Metazoa; phylum Annelida; class Clitellata; order Hirudinida; family Piscicolidae; genus Branchellion; species Branchellion lobata. The sequence continues at coordinate 7,560,044 of OX387250.1, read as the reverse complement.
CCCACCCTGGTGACCCTCCGATTACTTCTTCCTTCAATCATTTTGATTCAAGCTAAAAAATTTGATTCTAAAAAAAATTATAGATGAAACTTAGTATCTGGATCCAAGTTTAAATAATTTTATAAAAAAATTCAAAATGATTTCGAAGAAAACCCACTATTAACTTTCTCTTCGGCATAAGCGGCACAATAAGTATCGAGAGACAACAAATGTTTAAAATAATAAGCAACTTTTATTTTTACCAAAATTAAAATTTAAAAAAAAATTTAAGAAAAAAGAATTTTGTTTTTTCTAAATGTATAAGAGTAGAAAACGCTTGAATTGGAATTTTGCAAAATTTAAAAAAAAACTTTGTTTTCCACCCAAAATATTTTGGTGGTAACATATCACTAGTGCACTTTATGTTTTATGGACCTTTAAATGTTGCAATATATCACTGCGTGCTTTTCCACTTTCAAGTTTTTTGAAAAATATAAACTGATACCAATTTTTAACATTCAACTTTTTTTCTGATTGTCAATGTTTTGGAGCTCTTCTGAAGAGAGGAAGTAAGGAGTTTTTCTTAGAAGAGCATCCTAGCATTGTGATATCAAAAACCATCCACTTTATAAATTTTTATGCAATCAGTAATTTTAATTCATAGAAATAATTTGCAAATTTTTTATAATTTTTTTTTTCAAATCAAAAAAGTGCTGGAAATATCTGCCAAGAAAATGAAGAATCGTCTCTGCTAGCTCTTGATTTGATTGAGTGCCCTGAGTTGGATTTGTACAGCTCCACTCCAACTAAAAGTCGTTCCAAAAAGCGTAATAGACAAAAGAGTAAAAACAGGCACTATCAAGAAAACTTGTACATGCATAGGCCACTGGCAGAAGTTTTTGGTTCATCCTTCGAAGGCAAAAAAAGTCAGACAAAAAATAGGAGCTTTGATAGGAAGATAAAGTTTGACACATCTTCATCCTTTGATAGTCCTTCATCTCCAGACACAAATGGCAAGGCCAATTCTCAAGCTGTTTCCACAAGCGAAAATTCGAACAATCATTTTCTCAATTCCAATATTTACAAAAATATCAACAGCCCCACCACCAAGACAACTATTCTCCATGGCAATAATGCACCAAGCAGCATTCCCCACTCAAACACAGGCATTCTCACCTCCAGACCTTTCAAATGCTTGGTCTCCCATCCCATCACTATAGCTGCTTCTATCTTTGATGCCGCTTATCACAAAAACACCGCTGAAAAATCTTCTTTGCCCCATCAAGACAACAACAACAATGACGTCACAAACTTCAAAGACAAAGCCAATGACACAACAACATCCAGAAAAATATATATCGAGTCATTGAATTACCACTCTCCAATAAGCCGGTCCCATAGCTTGAAAAATAACAACAAAACTGACAATGGCACAAAAAGTTGGAAGCAAGTGAGGAATGAAAGGGAGGAGTTTTGTCAGAAGTTTTCCATGTTGATTGAGCCTGGAAAAGGTTGGTGATCTTTCGTTGGTTCTTTCAGTCGCTTAATTTGGCGCTTCACAATTCAGATTAAATAGATTATATCAGATAATTTGGCAACTCTATCCTTATATAACTTGCACCAGTTGCTTGCCTTGGTTCTTTATAAATCAGTTTTTTTATTCATACATTTATTGCTATTATTAATTTAATTTTTTCATTTTTAATTATTTAATTTTGCATTTTTATATAATTAGTTTTTTTATTTTTATTGAATTAGTTTTTTTATTATTATTAAATACGATTTATTCTTATTTCTATGAAATAACCCCCCATTACAGGCAGGGAGTCATGGAGACAGCAGTACGGTAAGCAGTTGAGTGTTGAGGAGTCGCTATGGAGAAGTGAGTGGTCTGACGTGCTGTGGCTAGAACTGCAGGTGTTTTCAATATTTTTTTACTCTTTCAATTATTCATCCATCAGTCAGTTATCCATCCATTCATTCAATTATTCACTCACTTATTCGTTCAATTTTTTTTATTTTTAAAATAATTTTTTCATTAATTTTCATAATTTTCCGCTTATCCATCCACCCCATCCATCCACTCCATCCACCCACCCCATCCATCCACTGCATCCATCCACCCCATCTATCCACTCCATCCACCCACTCTATCCACCCAACCCATCCACCCACTCTATCCACCCACCTCATCCACCCACTTCATCCACCCACACCATATATCCACTCCATCCATCCACTCTATCCATCCAACCCATCCACCCACCTCATCCATCCACTCTATCCACCCAACCCATCCACCCAACCCATCCACCCAACCCATCCACCCATCCCATCCACCCAACCTCATCCACCCAACCTCATCCACCCATCTCATCTACCCAACCCATCCACCCACCACCCAGGCTTGGATCAACGCAGTTCCAGCTTGCAGACAGGACGCCATGTTGGACTTGCAACGCACCTCGGTGCCCGCAGTCCTCAAGAAAATCAAAAATTTCAAGTGAGCATGAAATATTCTTTTATTTATTATTATTTCTATTTCATTTATTTTTATTTAATTTAATTTATTTTATTTATTTTTATTTTTATTTAATTTTATTTTATTTTATTAATTTATTTATTTGATCTATTTTATTTCGAAGTAATTAAATGTTATTCTATTCTAAATTAATTTGATTTTAATTTTTAATTTGATTTAATTTAATGTTTAATTCTAATTTTAATTTTATTAATTTTTAAAATTTAGATAATTAATTTCATTTTATTAAAATTTATAATCTAATTTTTAAAATTTTATAAATTAAAAATAATTAAATTTAAATTTTAATTTTTTCAATCTAATTCGCTTTTTTAATTTTGTTTAATTCTTCAATTCAAAATTATTTTTTTCTTTTATTTACCTTTTATTTTTATTTCATTTACATTTTCTTGCATGAAAACACCAAATGTCAAGGGTTCAACTAATACTTGACTTTCGAGTACTTGCATCATATTCTTGCCGAAGAATTTCGAAAATATTTGAAATTTTTCATTTTCTTCACTCCAACTCAACAACAACATTCTTACTCAACAACAACATTCGACTCAACAACAACATTCGACTAAGCAACAACATTCAACTCAACAACAACATTCTAACTCAACAACAACATTCAACTCAACAACAACATTCGACTCAACAATAACATTCAACTCAGCAACAACATTCTTACTCAACAACAACATTCGACTCAACAACAACATTCAACTCAACAACAACATTCGACTCAACAACAAAATTTCAATTTTTACAGAGTGCAGAAGAAGAGACTTTCTGTCATGAGTTTCTGTTGCCCTCACAATGCCTCCTACCTCGACACTCCCACCTCCAATGTCTTTCCAGCCGAAACACCCACCCACTTAATAACCCCTTCCCAGGACTCAGCTTCCATTGGTCCTTACACATCACCCTTCTCATCCATCTCCCACACCTCCTTTCCACCCAACCTTTCCTCCTCCACCACCTCTCACTACCAAACCTCCTCTCCAAACTGCGTGGACATCATTGGAGCCTGCATCAACAACGAGCTATCTTCCTTCATTCAGGCAGCCAGACAGGCCAGCGTCGTCATCAACCAGATAGAGTGGCTGCAGAGTCTTTACCCCAACGAGAAGGCACTGATCAGAGACCAGCCTGAGTACTCTGAGGCTGGCCTTCAGGCTCGTCTCACGTGCCTGCACCTCTGGTATGACACCACCTTCGAGCTGGTGAGGTACATCAAGTACGTGTACGACCTGGTGGTGGCTGTGCAACTCAAGGCAGCCGAGCAGACCAAGGAGTTTTCTTTGTGGAGGTGTGTCGACGTGTCACAGCTGGATAGGCTGCTCCAGGTCCTCAAGCACCGACACCCCGAAAGACTCAAGCACTTGATAAGCAAGCAGAGCAGCAAGCTCAGCAACGAGTCAGCCAGCACCCTCAGCAACTTCGACATTACGGACTGCCTCAGTCGCATGGATGAGCGAAGTGACAGTGAGGACAGGGACTTCGGTGGTGGAGAGTGTGACGTGGATTGTGAAGTCATCAACAACACGCAGTCCAGTGCACACAACGACAGCAACCATGGCAACCAGCTGAACAGCAGTAGCCATAGCAACCATCTGAACAGCAGCAACCCCGCTAAAACACCCACCAGGATGCTCAGCAGTCTCACGTCCAAGTCGTCAATGCTCAGTCTAGACTCCTACGATGTTTCCGCCCACTCCTTCTATAGGTGCTTGTGTGTTTATTTTTATATAGTTGTATGGTTGTGTGTGTGTTTGCATGGGTACGCAGATTTTTCAATGTGTTAATTTTTTACCTTTTGTATTCCTATTATTGTCATCATCATTTTCCTTCTCTTTCTCTTTTTTCTTCTTTCCCACCTCTTCCTCTTCTCCTTCACCACCACCACCACCACAGGAAGTTCATCGACCGGTCGTTGAAGACTTCGGAGGTGAGGGAGTTGTACACCAGACTCAAGCGCCTCTTGCAACGCTGCCTTAACCGCAGTCGCAACGTCTTGCAACTGCTTGATGCAGATGCTGCTGCTGCTGCTGCTGCTGGTCATGATGATGAGGATGAAGAAAGAGAAAATGGAGCTGGTATAAATATATATATTTAATCATTTATTTATTTTTTTAATACTTTTTTATTTATTATGCACATCATCGTATATCTATTCCAATAAAATATCAAGAATAATCTGACGGAGATACACACACTTCCGCAGCAAAATTCGTTGTTTCTTTGGCTAACAGCTCTGGGCACATCACACAAGATCTCAGCGCGCTAGGGCTAGTTGCTAGGGAAGAATGGGGGAGTGAAACTTTGGGTAGTGGTGAAACTGTAGTGGGGGTTGGGGGTTTTTTGTCGATGCAAACATCGAATGAGAGGGAGGGTGAGAAGGAGGAGGGGGATGAGAAGGGGAAGGAAAAGAAGAGAGCAAAGGAGAAGGTGGAAGCTGGAAGTGGTGTGGTGGAGGAAGGGGGTGGTAAGATGGATGGGGAGGATGGGGGAATGAGTGGGGCGATGAAGGGGGACTTAAAGAGGTGCATGGCGGAGATGCAACTGCCCTCCTTCAAGAGCTTCTTCCTCTTCCTCGCCAAAGTGCTCCTTGACGTCACTCACGAAGGTGCCTGCTGTTGTTGTTGTTGCGTGTCGTTGTTGTTGATTTTGTTGATGTTGTTGTTGTTGATGTTGTTGCTTTTGTTGTTGTTGATTTTGTTGATAATATTTTCGTTTTTAATGATGTTAATGTTTTTTTATTGCTTGTTTGCTGTTGCTAGTGTACATTTTCGCGATCGGTTACATTTTTATTGTTGTTGTTGGTTACATTGTATTGTTGTTGTTGGTTATATTGTATTATTGTTGTTGGTTACACTGTATTGTTTTTGTTGGTTATATTTTATTGTTGTTGTTGGTTACATTGTATTGTTTTTGTTTGTTATATTGTATTATTGTTGTTAGTTACACTGTATTGTTGTTGTTGGTTATATTGTATCGCTATCGTTGGTGCCGTTGTTATGGTCGGACTAGAAAGCAACTTGCATGCACTTGAAGGTCTCAAGCTGCGGCTGGCCCAGCAATCGAGCAACAACCCCTGCATCGAGAGCCTCAAACCGGTTGCCTGCTTCCCTCAAAAATCTTTCACAAACACTTCTCAAACTTCATTGTATTATATTACATTATATTGTTTTATATTATATTATATTATATATTATATTATATTATATTATATTATATTATATTATATTATATTATATTATATTATATTATATTATATTATATTATATTATATTATATTATATTATATTATATTATATTATATTATATTATATTATATTATATTATATTATATTATATTATATTATATTATATTATATTATTATATATTATATAATGCTATAATATGTCATATTAAAGGAGCGTATTCTGACAATCCACTCCAACAACACACCAACCACAGTTGATCAAGCAGTGTAAGGAAATGTTGCGTGTGTCGGTGAGCATGAAGGCATACTACTTGGAGCTGACGGGAGGGGTGAGGTGTGGGGGAGGTCATGAGGGAGAGATGGACAAGTTTGAAGAGAGTCTCATGCAGATGCTCAAGGTGGGGGGGAGGGCAGGAGTGCTGAGGTGGGGAGGGGGTGATGAGGTGAGGAGGGAGGGAGGGTAGAATGGGAGGGGGGTGTTGTAGGAATGAAGCGGTGGATGGGGAAGTGAAAAGAAGAGGGTTGCTAGGGACTGTGGAAGAGGTTTTGAAGGGGGAGACTGGTCAAAAGGGATTGTGTAAGAGGGAAGGGGCAGATAACGGAGCAGGGGGAATGAATGGAAAAGTTCGTGTGTGGTGGTGTTACAGATAAACGACGCTTCGCTGCCCATCTTCACAGCTCTACTTTGACTACATGAACCAGTTCACGTCACACCTGCAACAAGCCCTTCCCATGTCCATACAACTCAAGGTGGGTCTTTCTATCACTCCATCAATTACCCTCCAATTGCTGCACCACTCGCTAGGGGGCTTCGTTGTTCTATTACTCGCGTAGAATTTTTAAATAACAAATGTTTCGAAACTTTTTGGGCTCAAAGCAACTATAATAACAGTCGTATTTGTACTGATTTTGTATTGTATTGTATTTTTGTTGTATTTGTATTGTATTGGTTATTTAGTTACACCGCACGCAGGACTTCATGGAGAGGGAGTGGAGATTTTGCAAGGAGGTGTGCTGTCACATCCACAACGGAGAGGCCGGTGCTGGCAACAAGTTCTGGTGAGGAGGAGGAGATGGAGGAGGAGGAGGAGGAGGAGGAGGAGGAGGAGGAGGAGGAGGAGGAGGAGGAGGAGGAGGAGGAGGAGGAGGAGGAGGAGGAGGAGGAGGAGGAGGAGGAGGAGGAGGAGGAGGAGGAGGAGGAGGAGGAGGAGGAGGAGGAGGAGGAGGAGGAGGAGGAGGAGGAGGAGGAGGAGGAGGAGGAGGAGGAGGAGGAGGAGGAGGAGGAAGAGGAGAAGGAGGAGGAGGAAGAGGAGGAGGAGGAGGAGGAGGAGGAGGAGGAGGAGGAGGAGGAGGAAAAAGAGGAGGAGGAGGAAGAGGAGGAGGAGGAAGAGAAGGAGGAGGAGGAAGAAGAAGAGGAGGAGGACGAGGAGGAGAAGGAGGAGAAGGAGGAGGAAGAGGAGAGAATCTATATATAAAAATTCGAAAAAAATTATAATTTTTATAATTAAGAATAATTATTATCAAAAACTTCAAAAAATGATTATTCTCAATAACTTACCTAATTCAATTGATAATTAAATTAAATTAACAACTGATTATTCATAATTATTACAATTCGTGGCAGCTCGATGACCAGCAGTCTGCTCAAGTACACCTCAGACATCCTCAATGCCAACATCGACGAGTGCATCAGCAAGCTCAACCACTGCGAGGAACGAAGTCATGACGAAGAGGAGGAAGACGACGAAGAGGAAGAGGAAGAAGACGCGGATGAAAATGCTGCTGGTGATGATGACGATGCCGCTTCGACCAGAGGACTTCGGAAGAGCAACTCTGTATCTTTCAGGTGCTTCAACTACATGCCTTCATGTGGCCTCAAAACTCTACGGCGTTAATGCCACTATAATAATATTTGTATTGTATTGTATTGTATTGTATTCTATTGTATAGCGACATTTCTTTGTATAGAGACAGTCCTAAGTTTCATTCACACCAGGCATTACATACTATTGTCATGGTAGGGTTCAGAGGATGGAAGGGTGAAGCGGTGTACAATGACACATAGCGTACACCCGTGTGTTGTGCATCGTTGTTATGTACAATCCTCCATCTTCTATTACTCTATCTTACGATCATACATCGTGTATCACTAATCTAATCCAATCTAATCTAATCAAGGCATTTGAAAAACGTTTGGTACACACTATTCAAGAGCGCTCTTCTACAAACTGTTCAAAAAACAACGTTTTAAAAAAAATCATTGCATCGTTCGTGTATCATTGTGCCATATACTATATCTAAGTGTGTACCATATACTCTATCTGAGTTTGTATCATGCACTATACCTAAGTTTGTATCATACACTGTATCTTAGTGTGTATCATACAACGCCTCAGACGACGCCTGTTGGCGCTTGGAAGCGAGCTGAAAAAGCACTTCAATGAGGCCAAGGCCAGCTCCCTCAGCTCCGTGGCCTTCGCTAAAATGATCAAAAACGTGGGTGGTGTTTTGATGGTGATGGGTGGGTGAGGATGGGGTGATGGTGATGGGTGAGTGAGGATGGGGTGATGGTGATGGGTGGGTGAGGATGAGGCGATGGTTGGGTGAAGTGGGGTGATGGTGATGGGTGGGTGAGGATGAGGTGATGGTGATGGGTGGATGAGGATGAGGTGATGGTTGGGTGAGGTGGGGTGATGGTAATGGGTGGGTAAAGAGGTGATGGGTGGAAGAATAAATTATAGTTATAGCTAGTTGAATAAAGGATACTGTAAGACGGGTGAATAGATGAAGCAATTGTCAAAAGACCCATCATAATATAGTTTGTATAGAACTTACAACATGTGGCCTCAAAACTCTCCTGGGTTAATGCCACTAAAATAAAATTCATATTATTTTTTTGTATCGTATCGTATTTTATTGTATTGTATTTTATCTTATCGTATTGTTTTGTTTTGTATTGTATTGTATTGTTTTTTCATTGTATTGTATTGTATTGTATACAGTCAAGCACTCTGCACTACCACCAGGACTTGGAGGTGGCGAGTGAATACGAGGTGGTGGTGCCTGTGAGTCAACTGCTGCAGGACCTCAAGATCACCAACCACGTAGAGGTGGGTAGCCGAACGGGTCAATGGGGGCATGGGGGTTACATAACAATACAATAATAATAATTATTATTATATTCCTACTGTTGTTAGTATTTTTATTATTATTCTTATTGTTATTTTTATTATTATTATTATTATTATTATTATTATTATTATTATTATTATTATTATTGTTGTAATTATTGAGAGAGATTTGTCGACTTTTAAGTTTTTTCATTAGCGCAGTATACACAGGCTCATTATTTCCCCATATGCTTCATAAACATATTCTTCTCCTTCTCCTTCTCTGTCTTTTTTTATTTTCACCACCTCCTTCGGCTATTCATTATTATCATCATTATCACCATTCTCATCACCATTTACATCATCCCTCCCACCACTACCACCATCATCGCTACCTTCATCACCTCCACCACCATCACAACCACCACTAGTTGTTGACAGGACAACAGCATGATTACGTCATCTTCGCGCCCAACAAAGTGGCCAGCGACCACAACCTGGCGTGCCACCTCCTCAACGTCGCTTGCTGCAGCGATGAACATTTCGATGACGATCACGGCTTCCAAAACAACAACAACAACAACAATATTTTTTCCGACAATAACGACGACAAAAACATCAATAATATGTTTTCAAACAACAACATCAACAATATATTTTCCAACAAAAACAACAACAACATTAATAACCACAATAACGACAACAGTATCTTCTCTGAAAACAACAACAATATACTCTCTAACAACAACAACTACAATCGTTTCAATAACAACATCAAAAATCTAATTTTCAACAACAATGAAAGTTACTACAACAACAACAATCTTTACAACAATATCAACAACAACAACAGCAACAACAACAAGATTAGTCACAACAGTCGTCATAACTTCATAGACCGCTCAGACAGACCTGCTCACAACAGCGACAGTGCAGTCAACGGGAGTAGCAAGAAGAACCGGGTTTCGACCTTTGGCGCTGCACGGCCAAGGACGCAAGAACATCTGGTGGATGGAATAGGAGGGAGAGGAGAGGGAGGATTGGAAGGAGGGAAAGATGGAAGGGTACAGGGGATAGAAGATGGCAGGTTTGAAGGGGTCAGAGATGAGGGGTTGGAAGAGGGAGAAGGTGAAGTGTTGGAAAAAGTGAATAGAGAATGTGAGCAAACGGGTTCCTACAAAACAACCACTGTTGATGGAGTGAATACTGGTACTGAGAAGAATGAAGAAGAGGAGGATGAAGAGGAAGATGAGGATGAAGAAGGGAGGAAGAACAGCGGGCCAAGGATAAGGTTTTCAAGCCAGAGCAGCTTCAGTGGGGTGGTTGAACGGCACAGGGATAGCTTCAGTGAGGTTGCTTTCCAATCACTCAACATCGACAGCAGGCCCTGCACCATGATGGTAGGCAGGGAGTGGTTGTTGGTGGGCATTGATGGCGTGAGGGGCTGTGGGTGTGATAGTGGTGGGTTGGTAGGTGGTTGTGGTAGGTGGGTAGGTGTTTGCGGTGGTGTGGTGGTGTGATGAGGAATGGTGTTGTGAGTGGGTATTGGTGGTTGTTAGTGTAATGTGGGATGGTTGTTGGTGGTTGATGTTGATGGTTGTCATTTCATTTTCTCACTGACGTTTCAAAATGCATTTTTGATCTATTTCTTCATTTTCTCACTGACGTTTCAAAATGCATTTTTGATCTATTTCAAAATAGTCTTCAAAATTCCGAAACGATTCATAATTTTCTTGTTTTTAATATATTTTTATTTTATTATATTTAAAAAAATATTAGTTACACTTTAATTAATACATTTTTTCAAATAATTTTGTTTATTTGAAATCTTGCCTCGCTCACGCAGTACAACAACTACCTGATCTTCGTGAACAAGAACAAGTTGACTCTGCCTTCGGGAGAAGCTCTCAAGTGGGATGGCCTACAGGTGATTGGATGGATGGATGGATGGATGGATGGATGGATGGATGGATGGATGGATGGATGGATGGATGATGGATGGATGAATAGATGGATGGATGAATGGATGAATGGATGGATGGATGAATGGATAGCTGGATGGATGGATAGCTGGATGGATGAATGGATGGATGAATGGATAGCTGGATGGATGGATGGATGAAAAAAACTAAGAGAGATAATAAATTAATTTACAGTTGAAGATAAACCCAAACGCTGAAGCCACCATTGCTCTAGTGCACGTGGAGGTGAGAGGGAAGGAGGAAAGAGGAGAAGAAGTGAATGGAGAGAGGGCTGTAAGGAGGAGAGAAAGAGGGGGAGATGGGATGAAGGTGAAGGTAGGAAGAAAGGAATTAAGGAAGTGAAGGAGTTCTAAAAATAAATACAAGAAGGGAAGGAAGTGGGTGGAGAGGAAAGGAGGGGATGGCAAAAAAGATCATTGAACCGTTGCTGAACCAAAGATCCCACCATTCATGACTTCTCTTCCTTATCCACTTCCTTCTCACTCACTCTCTCTTCCCACTCCTCCCTACCCACTCTTTCCCCACCCACTCCTCCCCACCCACTCCTCCCCACCCACTCCTCCCCACCCACTCCTCTCCACCCACTCCTCCCCACTCACTCCTCTCCACCCACTCCTCTCCACCCACTCCTCCCCACCCACTTTTCCCCCACCCACTCCTCCACACCCACTACCTTTCACCCACTTTTCCATTCTTTTCTTTCTCCAGGTTGAGAGGCTGGTGTTGGTGGCGTTGCACTCGAGCAAGCTGCACTTGTGTCGCAAGACGCTGGAGGAGTGCCTTCGAGGAGATGTTCGTCTGCTGCACAAGCAGATGTCTTGCCACCAAATCATCGTTGAGTCGCTCAATGAACTCAAGGTGGAATGGCGTTCTGGTGGTGGCTGTAATGGTGATGCTTTGGTGGTGGCTGTGGTGGTGATGCTTTGGTGGTGGCTGTGGTGGTGATGCTTTGGTGGTGGCTGTGGTGGTGATGCTTTAGTGGTAGCTGTGGTGCTGATGTTTCGTGCTTGTTATAGTGGTCGGTTGTGGTGGCTGGTTGTTATGAAAGTAATAATAATAATTATTATTATAATTATAATTATATTAATAATAAACCAATAATAATAACGGCTAGTTGTTAAAGAAGAGAGGTTGAACGATTGAATTCTATTTTGATTTTGTCTAATAAGAAATAATTATGAAGATTACCATCACCATCACCACTTTTACCACTATTGACACCTTCATTTTCACTTATTCCACCACAACCATAACCCCCATCACCACAACCTCCACTACAACCTCCACTATAACCTCCACCACAACCTCCACAACCACACAACCACCACCACAACCTCCACAACCACCCTCACCACAACCACACAGACGTCAGCGATTGACTTCCAGGACAACCTGCACACCAGCCTGCACAGCATCACCAGGCGTTTCGACTCGGTCGACCTGGCCGGCCAGGCGCTAGAAGCCTCCAAGGTGGCCAGAGACAGCAAGGACCTCATCAACTATGGCTATTCCTTTGGCTTCGAGGTGCTGTGGCCGCATCAACCTAACAGTAACTTACAGCAATCTAAGAGGGGTATACAGTAATTTAATAAAACCAAAGCTGTAACATAATAGTAACTTAATCTTAACACACGGTAACATAAAATAAAATGACAGTAACACACAGTAACATATAGTGACTCAACTGACTGGATTCGATTTAATAAAGATTATTAAAAAATATAAAAGTTTAGGTCGTTTGAGCCTAACTCGCATCAACCTCTTATACCACTAGTACTAATCTGATCTGATCAATGCATTTATATAGCGCTGATTACGAGCTGTTCAAGAGTGCTTTTCACCATGGGCTCTTCATCGCCCCTCCACACAGTACCACAAGGAGTTGTACCGCCTGATCACGGGCGGCAAGAGGGGCGAGGTGAACAGAAGGATGGTGCAATTCGCTCTGCAGTGGATGCTCTTCGCCCAGTCCTACTCCAAGGGACACGGTGTCAAGCCTCGGTTGGCTGGTTGATGATTATAATAATTGTAAAAAAATATTACATTGTTTTTATTACTTTCATTCCTCACTTCTCTTTCTCTTCTTCCTCTTCCTCTTCTTCCTCTTCTTCTTTTTCCTGCTTTTCTTTTTCTTCCTTCTCCTCTTTCCAATGCTTTTCATCCTCCCACTTCTCCGCAGCTGGGCGCACCAGGGCTTCGACTTCCTGCGCTTCCTTATGGACACCAACAACACAGACCTCGTCATGGGCCTTCCGGAACACCAATTCCAGGTGGCTCTTCATTTCATTATCTTTCCAAGCTTCACTCATTAATTTAATTTAATTATTCATTTTTTTAACTTATCTAATTTATTCATATACTCATCAAATTCATTCATCCCGTTCATTCGTTCCATCCATTGTTCACTTACATTCCCCTCATCCATCCTTCTCTCATTCAGGACTGGAAAGTCAACTTCAACAAATGCATAGCACACGTCGTAGGCATAAGTAGGCATACTGACCTTTTACTGACCTTTTTTTGACCTTTTACTGACCTCTTTTAGACCTTTCGACCATTTTTTGACCCATTTATTTTATTTAACTTTTTTTCATCAGATCAACCACTTTATAATTTTTAACTAATTTTTTTTATGTAAACAAATTTTTATTATGTAAACAAATTTTTATCTTTTCAATTAATTTTTATTTTTCAAATAAATTTTTATCATTCAAATCTTTTTTTATTTTTATTTCAAAGATTTTTTATTTTTAAAATTAATATTAATTCAATCGAGCCTTCCTTTCAAACACCCACTAAAACTTCCTCGCAGAACAAAGCACCTCTTCACACCTTCTCCAGTCAGTCATTATTTTCTATCGTTGGATTAAACATTGGAAAACTTATCTTATCCAATCAAAGCAGTTGTAAAGCGCCTTCTAGCACTTTTTTCAAAAGTTTTTTTCGAACATCAAAAGAACTCAAAAAATTGTTTCAATTGAATTTTAAAAGTAAAATTCAATTTAAAATTAACTTCAATTAATCTTTTTCAATTTCTAGTGCTCCTTCTTCCATGTCTCCCACCCGCTGTGCCACTCCCACACGCAGTCTTTCCAGCACTCCCAGCCTCGTCTCTAGCAGTCAGTCTCTTGCTATCTCATCTAAGCCAATCCTAGCTCATTCAATCTAAACTAATTTTTCCTAATCTGATCTAATTTATTCTAATCTAATTTATTTTAATATAATTTCATCTTATCTAATTTTTTCCAATACGATCCATTCTATATAATCCACTCTAATCAAAGCATTCGAAGAACGTTGATTCCAAACTGTTGAAAAGCGCTCTGCTGTGAACTATTTAAAAATAAAGAAGTAGCGTCTTTGTTGTTTTTCCGGTTCTATTAGCCTGTCATCATCATCGTCGTTATCATCATCATCTTCATCGTCTTCATCATCATTGTCTCCATCATCATCGTCCTCATCATCTTCATCACCACCACCACCAATACCACCAGCGGTTTTCAAGCCTAGAGTCCAAGCGTGGCGCAAGGCAGTGGAAAGTTTGGACAGCGGTCTAGACAGGGCTCGTCTGATGAGCAAGCAGATCGGCCAGGTGACTAGACGAAGCGACAACAGCTATAACTCGGTGTTAAAGGCCAGAAAGGTGAAGTTCAAGTGGCTCAGAGGCAAGATGATAGGTGGGTGGTTGTGGGGGTGGGTGTGTTTATGTTCTTGTGAGGAAGGCTTGCAGTGGGATAACTGACCTTTTCACCACCCTTTCTCCTTTCTTCCTTCCACCCTCTTCCAAACCTATTTCACTTTTTTTTCGCTTTTATTTCATTCCTTCCATTTTTCCACCACCTTCCTCCACTCTTTTTCTTTTTCTTTTCCTAATTCTCCTTCACCTACTTCACCTTCTCTCGCCTTCCTTCTCCTTTCTTCCATCCCACCTCCAACAACAGGCAAGGGTCAGTTCGGAATGGTGTTTAGCGTGGTGAACTTGAATACAGGAGAGCTCCTGGCCATGAAGCAGGTTTTCTTCTTCTTTGTACAACTAACACCCTCCCAACCGAACACCATTAAAAATCTTTCCATAGACATGTAATAGTAATATTGACCACTTTTGAGCTGGGTTTAATCAACGCTATACAAATGCTTTGATAAAATTAGATTATAATTATTAGATAACGGATAATTTATTCGTCCACTCAAGAAGTGGACAAGCGCTCTGAAACCTTTCAAAACTTTACAATTTTGTACATTTCCACAACTTAAAAAATCTGTACAACTCTATCACTCCTACAACTTCATCACCACAACGTTTTCACCCCACACACACACACACACACACACACACACACACACACACACACACACACACACACACACACACACACACACACACACACACACACACACACATACACACACACACACACAAACATACACACACACACACACACACACACACACACACACACACACACACACACACACACACACACACACACACACACACACACACACACACAGATGAAACTGCCTCTGAACGACTCGAAGCGCATGAAGAAGATCGAGTACGAGGTGAGGATCCTTGAGTCCCTCTCTCACCCCAGCCTCGTGCAGTTCCATGGCGCCGAAGTCTTCTCCGTCAGTGAACCTTTCTATTTTTCTGTTTATTCTGTTAATTTATTCACAAAATTACTATTTATATAATGTTAATTATTTATATAATGTTAATTATTTCATAGTAATTATTTTATTTTTGTTTGATTCAACAAGGTTTATAAATAAACTGTTTTTTCACCAAAACAGTCATATTCCCACCATCTTTCACCATAGCAACCATCACCTCTCACCAAAGCAATCATCACCTCTCATCATAGCAACCATTCCCATCATCAGGACGAGTTACTGATCTTCACGGAGTTGTGTCAACAGGGCACATTGGAGGACTTGAGCAAGCAGAGACTCAGCGAGACATTGGTCCGGTCCTACTCGCACTCCATCCTCAACGCCATCTACGTCCTTCACTCCCACTACATCGTGCATCGAGACATCAAGGGTTTGTCTCTCTTACCATACCATACGATAGGATGCTTTACCATACTATACTATACAATACAATACAAACACGAATATTATTATAGTGCCATTAATCCCATAGAGTTTCGAGGCCACAATAAAATACAATACCATAAGATATGATACAATATAATACCATACCGAACTACACAATAATTTACTAGATAATACAATCCAGTATTCGAAAATACAATTCGATATCTTATTCTGCTAATTCTTATTTTTCTACTTCTTCAATGCCTTTTGCATCACAGGCTCCAACATTTTCGTAATGCCCGACCACTCGATCAAGCTGGGAGACTTTGGTTATTCCGTGCAGTTGAATGCACAGGATACGCTGCCTGGAGAACTGAACGACTGGGTTGGCACTCCAGGTGAGTGGAGTGGAGGTCTGCGTTTAGTGGGAGGATGAGGAGAAGGATGAGAAAAAATAAAAGGATGGGAAGAGAAAGGATTGATGGAATGAGGAAGGATAGATGGGATGAGGAAGAATAGATGGGATAAAGAAGGATAGATGGAATGAGAAAGGAGATTACGACATGATACAAAGCGTTCATCTGATACACACACCACCTCACACATCACTTTTCACATACAGCCTTCATGGCGCCTGAAGTGATAAACTCAGACCCGGAGGTGGGTTATGGCAGGGCGGCAGACATATGGAGTTTTGGCTGCGTCATCATTCAGATGTTCACTGGAAAGGTGGGTGGTGGAGTGATGCAGGAGCTAATGAATATTTCTTTATTAGATAATATGAAAATATTGCTCCAATTGTTTGTTGGTGTGGCGGTGAAAAGTTGAGCGCTTTTGAACTGGGTTTAATAAACGCTATAAAAATGGTCTGTGGTATGTATTATTCCTCTAACTCCTTTTCCCCAGAGACCTTGGCCCAAGCTGGACAAGCACGAACAAATAATCTTCAAGGTTGTTTTGCATCAAGTTTTTGTATCACCATGCAATCCATATGGGTTTTTTTTCATCATAGAAGTTAACTTATCTATTTTTTTCATAATTGATTCGTTAGAATTAATTTTTTCTTTTCAAATTCATCCAATCAATCAAGCAATGATCTACTGGTTTCCAACAATCACGCAGGTGGGTTCGTGCGAGATTCCTGACACTCCAGACTACACTAGTCAGGAAGCGCAAGAGTTCCTGGGTTATTGTCTCCAAGCCGACCCGAAGATGAGGTGGTCTGCTGAGCAGTTGCTCGAACACACGTTTGTTAAGGTTGGTGGTTGCTCTCGAAGCGTGCTTATACAAGTTGATCAATTTGCACAATCTTAGACGAGGAATCAGTTGGACTTTGAGGGCGATTTAGTACACAAGATTACAATCGCTTCGTTGAAACTAATTTCGACACACTCCTCCCTGCAGGTAGACATAGACGAAGAGAACGATCTGTTATAGCCTGAAGCATACATAGATATTTTTTGTTATTGGCCTCTAACACAAACCCAGTGAATTTTGCATTTAACCACGGAGTCTCACCGAAACCTTGTTAGCCCACTAACGTCTGAGGGTAATGACCCGGTAACCATGATTGCATTTAGCCATCAACCTGCATGCGGAATCACTTGCAGTCACCGTGCCATGGCATTTTCAAAGCTCTTATAATTCTTACACTATATCCAACATGAGTTTCCTACTTACCATAACTTTTTATTGACAAATAAACTTCTCACACTCGTTTGCGACATTGTCAAATAACAATACACATCAGTTAAAACTGCCATTTAGTTATGTCATCGTCGAAGAGTGAGGGGAAAGACAAGAGACAACGGCACATCATTTATTGCCACAAGTTCTAGTTGTCCTTCACCACGGTGCTCTTCTCGCTCACGTAGATGCCGTCCAAGAACTTCCTGATGTCCTTGTTCTTCACTGTCGTCGACTGCTGGATCAGAGCCGCTGTGGCGACAATTCATTTATTTTAGAATTATTTATTATAAGCTATTGACTACTTATTAACGTACAACAAGAATTCAATGGTCTCTATTAATTTGATAGAAGTACAAGTAATAACTACATTTAAACTAGGAGAATGAATGTGCGATAAATGCCTTTAGCTTTGCAATGAGCAAGCGGTTTGACATCCAACAGTCAATATAGCATTATGTGGAAGGTCTGACAAGCAAGTCGACATGCCAAACGGCAAAGAATGCACTAGTAATAAAGAGGCAGAGAAAACATTTGAAGAATGAGACAAAAATCGCGAAACATTGCAGAAATGTAGCCGTTTAAAAATTATTATTTGACAAAAAAGTACAAATAATCAGTACAAATGGCATTTGTATAGCATTAATAGGAAGGTTTGACTGACAACCATGCCATCAAACGGCAAATAATGCACAAAGAAAATCTTTATACAAAAAATAAATACTACTTGGAATACATACATAAATAATATGGCGCTTGAGAACATAAATTATGGCTTAAATGCCCCTTACTTTGCAATGAGCAGGTCAATATAGCATTATGTGGAAGGGCTGACAAGCAAGTTGACATGCCAAAAGGCAAAGAACGAATATGAAAGATAATGAAAAACAAAAAGTTGCTAATAGTTATTCAAAAAATCCTCAGTTTCAAAAAAAAATCAATGTAGCCATTGACAAATTATTAATTGACAAGAAATCAAATAATCAGTACAAATGGCTTTTATATAGCATTAATAGGAAGGTTTGACAGGCAACCATGCCTTCAAACGGCAAATAATGCATAGCAAAATAAACAAAATTTTTAAGGTTCTTACCTGATCTGGAAACCAGTTCAATATCATTTCCTTCCAGAACATACTCGTCCTTCATATCCTAAGAAAAGAAATTACACTCATAATACATTGAAAATGAAAAAAAGCTTAATATTTAAACATCATAATGGTGAGTTTTTGACCTTTAAAATAATCCTAGCCAAAACCTTCCACCAATATGAAAACAGCTAATAGGGGAGAAACACAAACCTTGGAAATGAAGAAGGTGACTCCAGGCTGCATACGGACATTGCGGATAATTTTCTCACCAAGAAAGTTTCGGATCTCCACAAGGGTGTTCTCCTCACTCACACCGATGTTGATTGGGAAATGAGCATACACTGACCTCATTCTGTACTGGTAACCCTGTAACAATAACAAATTGCTAAAAAATTAAATATGAAATGATTTATTAAAATACAAGTAAAGCTAGTTTGCATAAAGTGGTTAAGCACAAATGACAACCTTAACAACTCCTTTGAACATATTCTGAATGTGAGAGCAGACAGTCTTGACGGCAGCAAGCTCTTTTTTAATACCGAACCACTTTTCAACAAGAATCTTGTTCTTCGAGATCTTGCGAATGTCGATAGACATGTGTCTGAAGTCCTTCCTCAAAACACCCCTTGGTCCTTTCACAACTACCTGGCGCGACTTCACCGTCGCTGTGACTGTTTAGAAGAACGATCGTAGAGAGAACAAGCAAACTAAAAATCATATGGGATTTGGTGATTTCAAAAGCATAACAATGTTCGGAACAGAGCCAAAAATGAACTTACCCCCTTCGGGGATCGCAATGATTTGATTCTGATTGATGGTCTTCATGCCCTATACGTAATGAAAAAAATATATTTAATATCGTCCAAAAGTGCTTTTTCAACATTTTTATCTGATAAATTAATTATGGTTTGAATACTATGATTATTTTTTTTAATATTTGAGAAATTATGACAGTTTTAACGATGACGAAATTTATGATTTTTACGGATTTATTTAATCAGAATACAGAACATTACGAACCCCACAAAAATCAACAAGGAAAAGGAATCACCAAAGAAGCTTCATCAGATATAACAGTCTAAAAGTAAAAAGGTTTGAAATGTTCTCAAACTTAGTTTGAAAAGTTTACATTTAAATCAAAGTGCCTGATAAAAAATATTTTTATCTCAATTTTTTAATCAACAGTTATAAAATATGTGTTACAAATGTTTTGAATAGATTTTCATAGTAGCTGCAATAATAGGATATTTTTTAATAGTTTTTATTGAAACAAATTAAAACAAACACCAGAAATGGCACAAAACATGGTGAACAATCGATATAACATAAAAAATTAAAATCAACACCAAGCGAATGCCCTAAGAACTGTCATATTAAATCACCATTTACCTCTTCCTGCAATGACAGTCAAGTTTTATTTTTTGCCAAAATTTTCATTTTTTGAACCAATTTTGATCTTTCCAATCAATCTCATTTTCAAGTTCAATTTAATCAAAATTTTCATGATCATCAACTGTGTTTTAGTTTATATTGCGATAAAGGTGAGGCTTAAGGCTTAATTCTTAGCTAATTTCAGATTTGAGTTCGAAATGATAACTTTCATGTAAACAGACGCTGCATAAGTGTAGTCATTCAGTGATTTTATCTGTTTCACAAATTCATTGAGTAGCTTAGAGTAAATTTATCGAAATAATTTCGAAACATTATCTTCTTGTTTTTAGATGCAAAACTGAACAATTTAAAAAAGTTAAAAAAATGACTTTTATTGTATAAAATGTACAAATTCAAGCGACTGTCAAATCAAAACAATAACACGTTGATGACTAAAACAATAATGACTGAAGTATCTACTTCATGAATGAATAAAAAGGAAAGCAAAAAAACGAAAAAAAAAACGATTCAAGTTAACAGAAAAAAAGGAATAGAAGAAGACAACAGGGTGCCATCACACAACGTAGGAGCCTTGAATGAGTTTGAATGCCAGGTCAATCATGTGCTGTTGTGCTGACTCGTGAAAACAGGCGTAAAACTCCACAAAGCCCGCCTCCGTTCTGAGCAGACGTCTGATGATGGATGGAATTGTGTGGATGAATGAAGGGATATATGGACAAAATGAATGAGTGAATATGTGAATGAATGTACCTGAACTCTTTTCTGGATCTCATAGATGACACCATAAAAAATAAATTTTGAAAAATATGAACAAATGGAGCTTTAGGGCCACCTAAAAATAGATTAGATTAGATCGTTGGAAGTGACTGACCCAACAACCCAGTATGACGTCAAAAGGGGTGTTGACTTGGAAGGACTGTTCTTGAAGTCAATGCCTCGACAGCTGAAGAGCACCCCGTACTCGTAACAGGCACTGCAGGCGTGATCAGAAATTAATTGAAAACGAAAAAAAAAACATAAAAAAAGAAAAAAAGATAATGATGATGGTAATGATGGAAAAGATAAAAATGGAACTTGAAAAAAAAAAGTTAACCTGTCAGCGTGGCCTTGGTGCTTGAGGAGGACGTTGTGGATGTTGCTAGCGCAGCGTTGGAAATGATGGATGGCCTGGTGGTGTGGGAGAGAGGTGGAAGAGAGGACCTGCTGCAGACTGGGCGCTACAAGGAGGTTCCTGGTGTGGTCGATGTAGGCGTAGTTGAAGAGGGTGTTGCTGCAACCACTGGTCAACCTGTCGTGTGATGGGTCTCTTTGAAATGAGGTCGTGTGGCGAAAAATGGGAATGTCTTGATGATGCTATGTGACGACAGAAACTGAAAGTATGGAAAGAATGTGGTAAGATGTCCTAATTAATTGGGTGGAGTTCGGTAAGTCATCAAAAGTTACAATGAAATAAATATGTGAATGAAAATACATCAAACTTTCTGAATACGGATACATTTGAAGTATACTGAAGTTACCTAAAATACAATGTTGATATACAAAGGTGTGTGATACATCTACTAAATACAATACAATACAAATACAAATATTATTATAGTGGCATTAACCCCGTAGAGTTTCGAGGCCACAACTACTAAACAACTACCACTACTAAACAACAACAACAACAAACAGAAAAAACAGCAACAAAAAAAACAGTCTGCACAGACTTGACGAGAGGAAAGGGACTGATAGAGAGGTTCTGAGAAGGATTCTCGAGCTCCGCAACAGTGTGCAGACGTGGGTGCTATGGAAACAGGGATGGTGGAGTAAAACAAATTAACTTTTAGTTCATGATTGAAAGTAGCCTTATTATCGCACGTGGATAAGTAATTTGAATGGCGTGTGAACAGTTAAACTTTAAATTTAATAATAACAACAATAATAATAATAATAATAATAATTATTATTATTATTATTATTATTATTAACAAAAAAAAAATGAAATGGACGAAGTGAAAAAACCTCTTTTTTGTCACTTCCCACTGACGAGAGGGTGTCAGGGGAGTGGTGGAGTGGATGGTGGTTGAAGAGGTCTTCTGGTTCGTCCACCTGTTCCGTGCTCTTGCCTGCCAATCTGCTGCGCAAGTACAAGGTGCTGTCTAGTGGTGGTGTTGGTTGTGAGGGTTAGAATTGGGATAAGGATGAAGATCAGGGTGAGGATTAAGTTGGGAGTGGTGTAAGGATTAAGACTAGAGTAAAGTTGAAATACGGGAAAGGATTATAATTTTAGTTCTGATTAGAGTATTGATTAGGATTAAGAGGTTATGGTTGGGGTAAAAAGTAAAGTTTTTCAAAAAAAAATCAGTAAATAAAAGAAACAGTAAAACAAAATACTGGAAAAGTAGTAAAAAAATACTAGAAAGTAATACAAAATACTAGAAAGTAATACAAAATACTAGAAAGTAATACAAAATACTGGAAAGTAATACAAAATACTGGAAAGTAATACAAAATACTGGAAAGTAATACAAAATACTGGAAAGTAATACAAAATACTGGAAAGTAATACAAAATACTGGGAAAAACAAAGACAATGAGCATTATAAAAACGACAGAACGAAAGCCGCACCCGACAAGCGCCTGGAGAGAGGTGGGTGGGTGTTTTGTGCAATGTCCTCGTGGGAGGCTGCACTGGAAACTTCCTCGTGCTCGTACAAGGTCTTCTTGGGTCTCCGGAAGAAGTTTCTGATCTTTGAACCCATCCCCACAACCCCCTTCTCCACCCCTCCCCGCTCCCTCCTCAGGAACCAATCCAGACTCGCCAAGGCCGGCTTTGCACCGATGCTTATGCTGGAGTAGAAGGGTATGGTGGTGTGGTGATGGCTAATGACAGAGGTGGTGAGGATGAGGATTATGGTGGTGGTAAGAATGTTGAAGATGGTGATTAGGATGATGATGATGATGATGATGATGATGATGATGATGATGACGATGATGATGATGATGATGATGATGATGATGATGATGATGATGATGATGATGATGATGGTAATGATAAAAGAAAGATGTTAGTGAGAAAGAAGCGTGACCATTTGAACATCATAGCCTCCACACGAGGGACCAGAAGATGGAGGTGGCGTGATGATTGCGTGTGGAATGAACCAATGTCTCACCTGTGCTCAAGCATCTCCAGCACTCCAGAATGAACCAGTTGTGACAAGGCGAACTGTAATTGGCTGAGAATAAAAAGGTCAGCTGGAGGATTTGGACCAATCAGCTTGGAGGATTCTTGTTCTGCCTCCAGAACAGTCACTATGATACTATTATGCTGTAGATGAATAAAAAATCAAATTTAATCTTATCCAATAAAATCAATATTAATTCAATCTAATTCAATCAAATTAAACCAAATCCAATCTTATTCAATACACTAAGAACGAGTCATTGAAGATAGTGGTGACTAAGCTACTCCAATACTCCCTTGAAACAATGCATAAGAGCTTCCTATTGAAAGAAAGCTCAAAAACTTCTTACAGACGACAAAGCGAGAACGAAGGTTCTGGAGGCAAAAGATGCTTGGTGGGGTGGAAGAATGGGAAGTTTAACCTCCCTCCAGAAGTTGCGTTGTACCACTTGTTGGTGGGTGGAGTGGTGGATGAGGTTGTGGTGTTGCAGGAGAAGGTCGACGGAAGGCGTGATGGAGTGAGGAAGGTGACAAGCCACCATGTAACCCTGGGGTGGTGGTGAGAGTGAGGTAATGGTGTTGAAGGTGAAGTGGTGGTGGTGAGAGTGAGGTGATGAAAATGGTGGTGGTGGTGGTGGTGAGATGGTGGTGGTAAAGTGAAGTGGTGGTGAAGAAGCTGGTGGTGTGTGAGTGTGGGAGATGTGAGTGAAAAAGGGAATGGTGGTTGGTGGTGTGGTAGTGAGAGAAGAATCAATTCACTAAAGCATATTGATTATTCTAATTAGGAAAAACAAAAAATATGGTTCTATTCGACACCATCTAGGTCTTTGTTGTTTTTCATTGCAACAAAATCAAAAGAACCACAACATTGATAAAAACAACAAAAACAACAATAACAACAACAGAAACAACAACCTTAACAACAACCACAAAAAACAACAATAACCACAACATCAACAACAAACAACCACAACAACAACAACCTTGTAGTAAAAGGCACTTCCTAGGTTGTTGAAAATTCGTTTGCAGCCATAATGCACCTCTGACTGATCGTGATTAATTTCAAAAAAATAACATCAATAATAATAATAATAATAATAATAATAATAATAATAATAATAATAATATCAATTATAATTATAATTTTGGATTTCATTTGTAAAGCACCAAGGCAAGCAATGGAGGGGTCCTAATAGTACCGAATCCTATTGAGTTTATGAGATTTAAGTTCGTGCCCGCCTGTTAATGCTATTTAGCTTGCTCGAAAGTTGTTACGATTCAACGTATGGTAGGTTGAATCGTTTCGAAAAAACGCACCACACCACACCACACCACACTACACCACACCACACCACACCACACTACACCACACCACACCACACTACGCCACACCACACCACACCACACCACACCACACCACACCACACCACACCACACCACACTACACCACACCACACCACACTACACCACACCACACCACACTACACCACACCACACCACACTACACCACACCACACCACACCACACCACACCACACCACACCACACCACATACACCATGCCACATCACACTACACTACACCACACTACACTACACTACACCACACCAAACCACACCACACCACACCACACCACACCACACCACACCACACCACACCACACCACACCACACCATACCACACCAAACCACACCACACTACACCACACCACACCACACCACACCACACCACACCACACCACACCACACCACACCACACCACACCACACCACACCACACCACACCATACCACACCAAACCACACCACACTACATTACACCACACCACACTACACTACACCACACCACACCACACCAAACCACACCACACTACACTACACCACACCACACCACACCACACTACACTACACCACACCACACCACACCAAACCACACCAAACCACACTAACCATTGGTCCGAAGTCTCCAGCTTCGAAACTCGACAGACACTCGTCCACTGAAAACTTGGAATGAATTATGAATTCGGTAATACGAGGATGAATTAATTGATGAATGGAGGATGGATGAATAGAAGATGAATGGTGGATGAATGAAGGATGAATTAATTGGTGAAAAATTTATGCACGAGTAAAAGAATGAATGAGTGGATATGCTATGTGAATAGATGGAATGTGTGAAAAAACAAGCTAAAAAAATTCAAAATAAGTTCATGCATGTGGATAGACGTAGCTTGATGGAAGGAACGAATGAATGGGAAAAAATGAATGAATGGATAAAAAAAATGGATAAAAAGAATGGATAAAAAAGATGGATGGAAAGGATGGAAAGAGAAAATGTATAAGAAAGGAATGAGAGATGGATGGAAGAGAAGGATAAATGAAAGAGGCACCTTGGCTTGTGGATCGACTAGAGCGCTCCTGGAACAGGCGGGAAAACACTGACTGAGGCGGTCGACGTAGGAAAGGCCGTGCAGTAGAATGTTCCAGTCCTTCGTGCACGGAAGTATCAGTCTCCGCAGGGAGGTGGAAAAGAGGCTGTGGAGTGGTTGGAGTTGTTGTGGTCATGGTTTGCGTGGTCGTGGTGTGGTTTGTGATTATAATAGTGGTCTGTGATTGGTGGGGTGGGTTTGTTGGATGTTTTGGTAGTGATAGGCGGTTGTGAGAATGGGCAGTTGGGGTAATGGTTGGTGGTAGCCACTAAGATTTGTGGCAGTTAAAAAATATTGTTTTGAATGGTGGATTGATGATGGATGGAACAATGGTGACAGTGAAGGCAGATTGTAAGTACAACACCTGTCCAACTCTCTGTGATTGGCCTTATGCTCAAACGCCCTGCAAACACGTGACACAAATTAAGGTTTATTATTCTTACTATTTTTTTCATTCAATCGAACTTTTTTTCAAAATCCAAGCTTAGTCGTAAAAAATAACATCAAGAAGAGTTCCATCGGAAGTCACAAGCACACGCAGACAGACAAAAACACGCAGACAGACAAGCACACGCAGACAGACAAAAACACGCAGACAGACAAGCACACGCAGACAGACAAGCACACGCAGCCATACAAGCGCACACACATACAAGCGACCACTCACTCGGACACCGATCCAAACATCACTCCAAGAACCATCACCAGACCATTCATCAACTCCACCGCCTGCTGCTTCAAACAACTACAGGGGTAATGAATAAATAAATAAATAAATAAATAAATAAATGAACAAATAAATAAATATGTAAATAAATAACTAAAAACAAAGAATAAAATTCATTTTAATTTGGTGTTGAGTCGATTGATTCATTTTAAATTAAAAAGGTTTGATGAAATTAAAACAATTAATAATATTATATAAGTTGAAGTTGCCTCTGCGCAGGCAGGTAGACGACCAGGAGGTGGTTGTGGGTGCTGTGGTACACCACGTACACCTTGGTGTTCTGGAGGAAGATGGTGGACCTGATGGATGGATGGGTGGGGGTGATGAATGAGTGTGGTGGTGGATTGTCAAGTTGATTTTTCAATTGAATGGATGAGTGAATAAACGATGAATTGATTGAGTGGTGAATTGAATGAATTGTGAATGAAATCAATAATGAACGAGGTTGAGTAAATAATGCCTGAAGAAATAGATGTATGAAAAAGTTTATGAATGAATGAATGCATGCATGAGTGAATGAATGAATAAATGCATGCACGAGTGAATGAATGAATGATTACATGTAAGAGTGAATGAATGAATGATTACATGTACGAGTGAATGAATGAATGAATGCATGCACTTACAAGGTGACATTTCGTTTGGAAGTAAATTTGAGGAGGGATTGGAGGGTGATGAAGAATCCTCTGGCAGCTGCCACCACCCCCTCCCCTCCTCCCCTCAACATCTCGTACTCCACGTCCTCCTGTGTGAGGAAAACACCCACACCATTGTAAAGAGGAGAGCATCGTCACACAATTTTCCGTCAAGGTGAGTCTAGTATTTCTATGTACCAGTGTATGAATAAATACGTTGAAGCACTTTTTAGGAACTTAATGTTTTATTATCATTATCAAAACCATTTCTATCGTCTTCTTTTTCATCCTCATCATCGGCATCACCATCATCATCATCATCATCATCATCATCATCATCATCATCATCATCATCATCATCATCATCATCATCATCATCATCATCATCATCATCATCATCAGCACCATCAAAGCCACCTTAGCATCGTGTTCCTGCATCTCATTAGAGGATATGTTGGTGCGGAGGAAGAAAACGCCATGAGGAAGGCAGGTGGGTGATGATGATGATACCACACTCTTCCCTGGGTGGTGGAGAGTAGCGGCTGATGAGATAGCACTCCAGACTCAAACGTTCATCGAAATTAATTTACACCCAATCAATACTTGCCTCCGTTATTAGCATAACAATCTAATACAAGATTTGTATATCTTATATGAATGTAAATATAATTGTATCAGCATTTATTTAACCTTTAATTAACTCATAATTGAATGAATAAGTGACCACCATCCCTTGGCAGTGGAATGATGACTCACCAGTGATGACTCACCAGTGATGCTGGAGACGAGGGCAGGGTGTGATTCATCAGCGTGGTGGTCGATCCTCTTTGCTGAGCGACGTCTGGAGAGGCCTGAGTCGAACTGCAAGAGGACTCTCTGTAGCGTCACTCTCACCTGGTGATGATGGTGGTGGATGTGTGGTGGGTGTACGGTGGGTGGGTGTGTGGTGAGTGATGGTGGTGAAAGGATGGTGGTGAGTGGCTGCTTGAATGGTGTTTGTTGAAGGGATGGGATTGTTTGGATCAGTTGAAGTGATCGATGGATAGTGATTGGACAGATGGATGAATGAAGGAGGATTGAAAGAAGTGATGGATAGGTGGATAGAATATTATGATGATTGATGGATGGATGTGTTATATATGATTGATGGATGAATGGATGAATGACGATTATGACGTCAACCTTGATGTTGTTTTGGACGCTTTTAAGAAGGTCGTTGAGGTTGGTGCTATTAACTTGTTGGTCTTCAATCGCCACTAGGTACTCGCCTAAGAAGGAGGGTTGAGGAAGGTGGAAAAGAGTGGAGGAGGATGGATGAATATAGTTCATTGTAATTCAATAGAAGTCATAATT
This sequence comes from Branchellion lobata, assembly GCA_947562095.1. Taxonomy (NCBI): domain Eukaryota; kingdom Metazoa; phylum Annelida; class Clitellata; order Hirudinida; family Piscicolidae; genus Branchellion; species Branchellion lobata. The sequence goes on along the minus strand of OX387250.1, from coordinate 7,531,727 downwards.
ATTATACTAATTTATAAATATAAGAAAAAACAGCAATGTAGTAGAAGAGGTGCCAGAAGCAACAACCCACCAATGGAAACACCAGCTCGCACAGCAGGACCCCTGGGAAGCAGAGACTGCACATAAATCCCTCTCACCTCCCCCTCTCCCATCCCCCCATCTTCCGCTTCCCTCCCCACACCTCCCCCTTTGAACTTCCCTGGAACAATGCCCAGAATGCGTTCACAGTTCCTCAGACAAGATCCATATCGTGGGTGCATGTTGGGGTCAAGAGTGAGAGTGTGGTGATGGGGGGAGTCAAGGAAGAGGACCAACTCACCCTCCCCACCCACGAACAGGTCCGGAAGATCCACCTCAGAATGTGGTGTCTTCTTCTTCCTCCTCTTCCTCACCGGTTTCTCAATCTTTTGGAAGTCCTCAGATGCTTCAAAAGAAAGGTTCTCTGTGCCTTCTTGTCCTTGTGCCTCCTTCTGCTTGTCCCCTTTAGTGTCCTCCTCCTTGTCACTCTGATCATCCTTGCTAAAAATGTTTGAGAAAAATCCCTTGCTTTTTTTCTCTTCTTTTTCTTTTTTCTTTTCTTCATCATCACCATCATCATCACCCCCAAATATTCCTGAGAAAAACCCTTTTTTTTCTGGTTCTTTTTCAGCCTTTTCTTTCTCTTTTTTCTCTTCTTCTTTTTCTTTTTTATCTTTTTCTTCTTTATCTTTTTCCTCATCATCATCATTTTTGAAAAAAGAAAAAAACCCACCTTTCTTTTTTTCTTTCTCCTTTTCATCATCTTTTGCTTTTTCTGTTTCTTTACTTATGTCATTTTTTTTCTTTTCTTCTCTTTCTTTTTTTTCTTCTTCCTTTTCTTTTCTTTTTTTTTCTCTTTGTTCCTTTTCTCTTTGTTCTTTTTCTCTCTGTTCCTTTTCTCTTTGTTCTTTTTCTCTTTGTTCTTTTTCTTTTTGTTCCTTTTCTCTTTGTTCCTTTTCTCTTTGTTCTTTTTCTCTTTGTTCTTTTTCTCTTTGTTCTTTTTCTTTTTGTTCTTTTTCTCTTTGTTCCTTTTCTCTTTGTTCTTTTTCTCTCTGTTCCTTTTCTTTCTGTTCTTTCTCTTGTTTTTCTTTTTCCTCTTTTTCTTTCTTTTTCTTGGCTTCTTCCAAGTCTCTTGACTTTTGAGAAGATTTGTCTTCTGGTTGATCTTTTGCTGCATTTTCTTGTGGATCTTTTTTCTTATCTTTATCCATGTCCTTGTTGGAATTGCCAAAGATGGAAGACTTTCGTTTGGGAACTTTTTTCGGTTCCTCTTTTGGTTTATCTTTTGAACTCTGGTATAATTTTTAAATTCTATTCATCAACTCAATTGCATCAATAAAAATAATTATGACATGTCAAATCATTTAAAATATTTAAAAAATCTTTCAAGTACCAAAAGCAACTTAGGAAATAGTTTTTGCAACAACTGAAACAACTTACTCTGGCCAAATCCAAAAGAGTTAATTTCTTTTTCGGACCCATTGCGGTTATATATCACTACAAGTCGTTTCCAAATCTTCTTGTTTACGCCGACAACCAGGTGGTGTAGAGCAAATCAATAAAAGTATACCGGAAAGAATTTATAATTTTGATATTCATTAATATAATTCATAATTTTGTTCAAATAATCAATATACTTGAAACCTTTGTTGAGAGTAATTATAAAAATATTTTTTAAAACTCTAAGGTTTGGATATGAGTTAGATTTTGTTTGAATATCCTTTTTCATTTCGTTATTTAAATTTAAAAAATTCAAAACAGTTCTATAAACTTTCATACTTTATTTTGAAGTTTCAATTTTTTTGAATCTTTTTTATGACAATTGAAACATTATATCTATTTTTTTGAAAAATTTTCAATTGATTCAGTAAAAACTAATAAAAAAATTTTTTACCTTTTGAAACTCAACTGCTTTTATTAACAATTCGAACTAATAAAAAACACTTAACAAAAATATTTTTTTGTTATTATTTTTACGGATGATTTTTGTTTTTTTTGTAATGAAAACAAAACTTTCAGACAACATTAAAAAAAAGTAAGTTGTGCTGCGTATACTTGAGGTAAACTGAAACATTTTCACTTTTCAAACAAGATGGCGTCACTCGGAAAACTTGTTCCTCCTGCAAAAGGTTATATGAGAAATAGATGGCTGTATTTAATAAAAACTGGAAAAACTTTTTTAAAAATCGAATTAAAAAAATAAATTTGAATTCATGCAGCTTTTTACAATTTAGCGACACAGGCCTTTCAAACAAGAACATAGTAAGCTCACTATTTGTTGACGGTTTTATTAACCATGGAACATATTTCGAGATATTTGAAATATTCAAAGGTTTTTACTTTCTTCTTCCAACTTCTATTTTGCATAATTTCTAGTTCTTCTCGCATAGCTGTATCTCCGGATAAAAGTATGATATTTTGCTATCACCCCAAAGAACCATTTCCTTATGAGTACTCCAAGGTTTCATTCTTTTTCCAATTATGAGTATCCATTAGCGTTCAAATCAAAATTTATATAACTTTTCCAATCACCAGCCAATCATACGATCGGAAGTCTTAAAGGTTGGCTTTTTTTTCATTTTCAATTATTTTTTCATTAAAATAACATATATAGATAATATAATTTGTTTAATATTGTAAAAATCGAGTGATTCAAATATTTCTTTGTGGTGTTTCTTTATAGCAAGAAGAAGGAAAAATGGTGAAAGGCGAATGGTTGCAAGATTCAGGTGATGGGCCCAGCAAGCCTGAGATCATGCAGATGTTCCACATTACCAGACATTCTCTTGACCCTAGGTTAGCTTCTGTGACAACCTTTCATAAAGTTTATGACTTTAAAATCTGTGTAGATTTTTTAAATTTTCATATAAAATATGCTTTTTACATTTTCAGAGTTCCTGATAAATTTAAGCAAAAAGTAAAAAAAGAAAGAAATTCAATTTAAATTTTTTTAATATGTTTATTTTTTCGATGTTTATTTCAATATTTTAGTCTATCGTTGTAATGAATTTGAAGACTGTGTGTTTATTTATCATAAAAGTGAAACAAATTTTTAAAGTTTATGAAAAAAAATCCAAAACTTTAAATTTATTAAGTAATAAGTGTAAGATTTAGTCCAATAAAAGTTGTTTTGTGAGTAAACAAACTAAAAAAATCCATAAACAGTTGTTTCATAAAAATCCGTGATATTTTATTATTATTTAAAATAATGATTATAAGTTGAGATGAAATACTTGTGTTGAAGAGAAATAGTTCATAGGACGATGAAAAGAACGCCGTGTAGAGCAAGTGAGCGGTTTTGAAATTCAAAGTATTAACAATTTTCAATAAGATTCTATCAACAACGCTAGTGCTTAAATCCAGCTTTCGAAATGTACATCGAGATTTGTTTAATAAAAGCTGAAAGTAGAAAATGTAGTGACATCGACAATCTATAAATAATTTTAATGTTGATAATATCTTCAAAATGCCTATCTTTTGAGACTTAATTTGAGAAAGAAAAAGAAAGATTATTTACATGTTTTGTTAATTTTACAAATCAAACGGATAATTGTTATTTTAACGAAATAATCCTTTTTTAATATCATGAGTGCAACGTAGGGTGCATAGCCGTAACACAGCGGAACAACAAAGAATCGAAAAGAAGAATTGGTGATTGTGGCGACCTCGAAGTGTTGAAGACGACAAAGACGATGGTGATATTGACAAAATGGATGCGTTTTTTTTTCAAAAAAATTAGGTGGGTGTGTTTTTTTGATGGGTGATGATGAGATGATGAGATTCTCAAGGTCACAAGTATTGCTCACAAAAGACAAAAAATTGAAAAACCGAATGAGTTGTAATAAAAAAACTAATTAGGTTCTAAAAGTGAATAGAAGCATAAATACGAATTGAGTTTACTTTTAATAAAGCACAACACCATCACTTATATAGTTGAAATACCAACAGTTACGATTGAAAACATAAGAGAATAGAGTATAAAACAATAAGGGGAGAAGGTGTTGCTCAATGCATACTTGCACGAAAGGCTCAAGGACCAAAAAGCAGACGAAGATGGCAGTCAAGAGACACAAGCAAGTTGAAACGTAAGGCTTCAGGTGGGTGAAACAACTCAAAAGGTGCTGGTGGTTAAAAGTGAAATGAATAAAAAGCATATTTGGTATTCCGATAGCCGCCACAAAATTCCTCATCACGCTCCTGGTGCTATGAACGAAAAACTAAACGAATGCAAACACGCGGACCCAGTCGCATCACGACACATACAAAAACATCAACACGCACGTCCACGCATGCATACAGGCAGACAGACTCGATGAGACACAAGGAACGTTGCATAGTTGCGTGCTGGGCAGTTGTAATATCTACATTGGCATATCTACGTGCCTCACACTGCCGTTTCACAAAATAATTTCGGTAGCTACTGTCGACACAATAATACAAATGCAGTTTTGTGTGATCGTGTGGTATTTCCTATTGAAACGTTACGACTTCAAATGATGAGTTACGTAGAAAAGTCTTTCTTTACTGAGTGAGTGGATCGGTGATGATATGGATAAAGTGACAATGGCGTGATGAAAGTTTTTACAAGTATCACCTTGGAAACGATGACGACAAAAATGAAAAGATATTAAGAGAATTGTGCTGAAATGGTGGTGACAAATGAATTGTCTTCTCGATGGTTAGTGATGGCCAAAATGGATAAGTCTCGCTGTGACCTTGTTGGGATGAACTTGTCGAACTGAATGAATCTAAGCAATCATTATAGATAAATTGCTCTTACTCAATTAAGTAACCGTTCAAGCCACAATAACTTGATTATTCTCAATTAGTTATAATGAGATCTGCCGAACTGAGCTGCTTGAGTCACAGGTCTGAAAGCTGTAGGGAAAGAAAGTTTTGAAATGGTTATTTGTAGTATGGATGTACAAGTGAATAGTTAGTAATAGAAATAATAAAAAAGGTAGTCATTGAAATATTTGGTTGTACGATAGACAAATATATTTAAGCAAGGAACAACTCTCAGACTAATCAAGAAGCAATAAGATAGAGTTACCCAATCTTTTGAAAAATTGTTTTATAAATAAAATTTAATAATTCCATTAACCTTGTTGAAAAGAAGTTGATTTTTTCTGTTGTTAATGTTGTTGCTGTTGCTAATGCTGCTGCTGTTGTTGCTAATGTTGTTGTTGGAGAGTGAGTAGTTGTTGATGTAGTCGTAGTCATTGTAGTTGTTCAGCATTTTGTCAACATTGACCATGCCGTTCATGTTGTCGTTGTTGGTCAACGCGTTGCTGTTGTGGTTCCTGTCATCATTGTTGATGTTGTTGTTGTTGTTGTTAGTGTTGTTGTTGATGTTGTTGTTGTTGTTGTTAACGAGGTAGTACTGTGGAATCACTTCTACGTCAGACTGACACACCGAGGAGTCTTTGAAACTCTCATCTGCACAAAACATCAAACTAACAATAAAAGGAACAAAAATTAAAACTATAAAAAATAAAAACAAATAATGAAAACAAAAATAACTAAACAATGAAATTAATTTTTTTTCTTTTTTTTATTAATTTAAAATATTTTTGTGAAAATTCCGATTATTAAAAATTGTGCGTGGATGAAGATGGATGAAAGATCAGCCACCTATCTCATACTCCGTGTCTTCCTGGAAGTCTTGTGTCATGTACAGTAGGTGATGATTATTATTATTATCATTATTATTATTATTATTATTATTATTATTATTATTATTATTATTATTATTATTATTATTATTATTATTATTATTATTATTATTATTATTATTCATGTTAATGTTTTTATTTGTATTTTTCGATTGTTTGTGGCTTTTGCATTTATTTTTTTTTCTGTTTCCGAATTCTTCCTCTTTTCTTTCGTTCAAAGATGATGAGGAGGAAGACGACGACGATGATGGATATAGACTGGACTTAGCGTCTGCAAATGAAAAAAATGAATTTCAACACAATTTTTTAACAATACAATACAATACAATACAATACAATACAATACAATACAATACAATACAATACAATACAATACAATACAATACAATACAATACAATACAAACACGAGCATTATTATAGTGGCATTAACCCTGTAGAGTTACGAAGCCACTAAAGGAAATTCAAAAAAATTATTCTCATAAAATTGAAAAAAAATAAAGAAAAATAAAAAAATAAAAAATAAATTTAACGTTACATTGTTACCATGGTGATATGAATGTTGACCACGTCGGTGTTATAGCATCAGCACGTTATCGTCACATTAACGACTTCAATTACTTTTAGGACTCCAATAAAAAAGAAATATTTTTTATCAGCCTCCATCAAAGCCCCCCTCAACAACTATAAAAGCAATCAAACGAAAAAATATTCCGCTTTTATGTAATTCACTTTTAGCCGTCCATTCATATAGCGTTAATTGCAATTTTATAAAAACGGTTCATTGTGCAAAGTTATGCGAACAAAAAGATTTTTGTGAATGTACTGTGTTATGAGAACAAGACCCCCACAAACTCAGGCCTTCTTCGAAGTAGTAGGCAGAAGACATTATTTTGTTCCTTCCTTTGTCCTTCACGCTGCTCCTGTTATGTTTGTTGCAGCTGTCACCGCTGTTATCGCTGTTGTTGTAATTTTCGTTGTTGTTGTTGCTGTTGTTGCTGTTGTTGTTGGCGTGTTTGTCGCTGTTTGTCGAATGACCTTTCTCCAGAGAGTCATACTTCCTGGGTATTCCGTCCATATTGTTATTATTCATGTTTTTATTTGTTTTATTGTGTTTATTGTTGTTGTGGTTGTGGTTATTCTTCACAAAGTCGTCTGCTGGTGGAGGCGGTGGAATAAAGAGAACCGGCGGAACCACGTCACCTGAAAGTTGTTGTCGTTGTGGTTGTTGTTGGTGGTGTTGTGGTTGTTGTTGTTGGTGTTTTCGTTGTTGGTGTTGTTGTTGGTGTTATTGTTGTTGTTGGTGGTGGTATTGTTGTTGTTGTTGGTGTTGTCGTTGTTTGTGTTGTTGTAAAATAAAACAAAAAAAAATGAATAAGAAACAATTGTTGAATATGAAGAAGATGGAAAAAGAAAAAAGTTTTGAAGATAGATTAAAATAACTAAAAGGTTTTGATGTTGGAAAAATGCCTTAGAGAAAGTAACCTTCTTCGTTGTAGAGTTGGTTGAAGGAGTCTGCATTGGGCATGGCGGTGAAAGAGGAATTGTTGATGTCGTTGTTGAAGTGTTGAAGTTGTTGTTGCTGTTGCATGAGTCGTTGTTGTAGGTGTTGTCGTTGTTGCTCCAAATGTTGTTGGTTTTGTTGCAGTTGTTGCAAGTGTTGAGTTGGTGGTGTGATTTGAGGTGGTTGGGGGGAAAGTTGATAGAGCGGGAGTGTGGGTGGAACTGACATCGACTCTAACATTTGAAAATGTTGTTGTTGTTGTTGCATTTGTTGCTGCTGTATTTGTTGTTGTTTCATTTGTTGTTGTTGCAACTTTTTCTGTTGTTGTAATTGTTGTTGTTGTTGTTGTTGTTGTATTTGTTGTTGTTGTAATTGTTGTTGCAGACTGATGAGGTTTCCGTAGGTATTCGAAGAATGGTCGCTGTTGCTGTTGTTGTTGCTGATGTTGTTGTTGCCATTGTCGTTGTCAAAAGCGGGAGTAACTGTCAATTTATAAGTAACAACTCAACTTATATTCAAAATATAATTTATGTTTGTATTCAAAAACAGTTTGTAAAATAATAATAATGAAAAGTGAAAGAATCAAAATTTTTATAATTATCATCAACAGTTATTATTGTTAATTAATAATAAATTAAATCAATAAAAATAAAACGCTAAATAATTTAATTTATTTGAAATGAAGTCCAGAGAAAGGTTCAAAAACTGACGGGTGTGATAGAGTTGGCTTGGTGAGTGTTGGTAGAAGGCGTTTTGCAAGTTATTATTATTATTATTATTATTGTTGTTGTTGTTATTGTAGGCACTGATATTAGAACTAGTTTGGTTATTGTAATTATTGACGTTGTTATTATTATTGTTATTGTTGTTGTTGACCCTAGCGCAATCTAGGTCACTGACTGAGTGGTTGTAGCAACACGAAGTGATGAGAGTGTTGTTGCAGTTGTTGCACAGTTTTGTTGCGGTTGCCAAGTTGTTGGCCAAGTGTTGTTGGTGTTGCGGCTTCTGTCTGGAAGCATCTGAAGCAAAAAAATTGTACGTTCAATATATATATATATATATATATATGCTTAAATTTATTGAGTATATTTATTGATTTATATAAATATCATTATTTTCAAGAAATTTCAAAATATTTCAAAATTTCTACGCTTTCAACACTCACGCACCATCACTCTTTTTCTGAGAAGGGTCCTTGGAGTTAGGATCGAGGTAGTTGTTATTGTTATTGTTATTATTATTGTTATTGTTGATGTTGGCACTGTTCATAACAGGCATCAACTTTTGCGTTTCACCCATCTTTCCTGGCTTCTTGCAAGCGGAAGAAGTTGAAGAGGAAGTAGAAGAAGACGTTGCGTGTTTCCTTTTCCGGTAAAACAAAAAGCAGAAAACACACGAGGCGATGCAAATGCAACAGCCTATCACAACCACTATGAATACCAAAAACCACGTTTCTGTGTAAACGTTTTTATGGTTGCTGCTGCTAGAGAGGAGGTTGTGGTTGTTGTCAAACTGGTCAGGGTTGAAGGAGCTCCCATCCACTCCCTTGGGAACTAATGGAAGGAGGTTTATGGTTTGCTGGCGTTATAAATTATAACAAAGCAAACTTGAACCAAAACTTCAACAAAAAATCTGAACTGGGAAGTCAACAAAGCAACAAGCAGCAACAACCAACAATGACATAATTAAAACATGTAAGCAACAATAAGCAACGGGCACCTATAACAAAAACGGCACTTAAGTTGCAAAAATCCAACAAACACCAAAGCTATGCCACAAGAAATACTCCCAGCACAAGCAATAATATGAGCAACAAAGAAATCAGTACGAGCAGCAAGCAGTTAACAGCAATAAAAGCATCCCCACCAACAAAACCAAAAAAATCAACAACAGC
>OX387250.1:7502638-7517638 GCA_947562095.1 Branchellion lobata | reverse complement strand
ACAAAAGTTTTCAAAGATTTTAGAGTGTGTTGCATACTCTGCGAAGTATTGACTTTTAAAGTTTTTTTTTTGAAATAAATTTTTTTTGTTCACTCGAAAAAATAAATTTTTATATGAAATAATTGTTGTTTCGTTGAAATTTTAATTATTGAAAATTTTTTTAAAAAAATTTCTGCCATGACCTGTGTGCTGTTTTTATGAACGAGTTTTTCGGCTTACAGAAAACTCGTTAAAGAAAAATAAAACAGCAGGTAGTTACAAACTAAAAAAAAAGATTCTTTCGTAAAAATTGGAAAAAAATAAAAATAAATCTAAATAACTGTTTTTATTTGTTAAATTAAAAAATTAAAAATGGTTTTTTCAATAAAAAGTTTTTAAATTAAAAATGTTTTTAATATAAAAAAATATCAACATATTTTTAAATAAATTATACAATAAAAAAAGATTTTTAGATAAAAAAATTATTTGAAAAAATTAAATAAAAAAAAACATTAAAATTTTTTTAAAATGAAACAACATTTTCAAAAAAATACAAAGTTTTCACTATAAAAAAATTAAATTAAAAAATTTTACCTGTTTTATTTATATAAATGTTATAAAAATTTAGTAAAAAAATATTTTTTTTAGTTTGATTTTGCTAAATTGAAAATAAAATTATCTGTTTTTTTTTCGAGTATTTTTTTTCTTAAATAGGTCATTTCTTCATTTAATGATAACGATTGCTTTCAAAGTTCCAAAATATATTTTCCTAAAAAGATACTTTTTAAGACGTGTTCCAAAACATTAAAGTAATTTTATTTAATTTTTTCCAGTTTTTTTTCCAATTAAAATTTTTCTTTTAAATTTTGTTTTTTTTTTAATTTTTGTTTTTTTTTATTAATTTTTTCCAAGCTTTTTTTAATTAACATTTTCTTACAGAAGTAGGTCGCGGCTTTTGAAGTTTTAAACAGCAAAACAAACTTTCTGCTTACTAAAAGCTCAGCAAACGGGTCTATTAGCAATTAGAAAACAAAAAAAGAAAAAAAAAAAGAAAAACAAAGCAAAACAAAAAAACAACACCAAAAACAAAACTAAAAACAACAAAAAATGCAATACTAATGACGGATATAAAACTAATATTTATTTCATTGTTATTGTTTACTTTCAATGATTATTTTCACATCATGTTTTTATTCCCATAAAGACTACAACAAAAATAATTAATTAAGAATTCATGAAGCTCTCTTAACCCTAACCCTGGTTATCCCATATCTAATAACCCTGGTTATCCCATATCTAATAACCCTGGTTATCCTCTATCTAATAACCCTGGTTATCCCATATCTAATAACCCTGGTTATCCCATATCTAATAACCCTGGTTATCCCCTATCTAATAACCCTGGTTATCCCCTATCTAATAACCCTGGTTATCCCATATCTAATAACCCTGGTTATCCCCTATCTAATAACCCTGGTTATCCCATATCTAATAACCCTGGTTATCCCCTATCTAATAACCCTGGTTATCCCCTATCTAATAACCCTGGTTATCCCCTATCTAATAACCCTGGTTATCCCATATCTAATAACCCTGGTTATCCCCTATCTAATAACCCTGGTTATCCCATATCTAATAACCCTGGTTATCCCCTATCTAATAACCCTGGTTATCCCATATCTAATAACCCTGGTTATCCCCTATCTAATAACCCTGGTTATCCCCTATCTAATAACCCTGGTTATCCCCTATCTAATAACCCTGGTTATCCCATATCTAATAACCCTGGTTATCCCCTATCTAATAACCCTGGTTATCCCCTATCTAATAACCCTGGTTATCCCATATCTAATAACCCTGGTTATCCCATATCTAATAACCCTGGTTATCCCATATCTAATAACCCTGGTTATCCCATATCTAATAACCCTGGTTATTCCATATCTAATAACCCTGGTTATCCCATATCTGATAACCCTGGTTATCCCATATCTAATAACTCTGGTTATCCCATATCTTATAACCCTGGTTATCCCATATCTAATAACCCTGGTTATCCCATATCTAATAACCCTGGTTATCCCATATCTAATAACCCTGGTTATCCCATATCTTATAACCCTGGTTATCCCATATCTAATAACCCTGGTTATCCCATATCTAATAACCCTGGTTATCCCATATCTAATAACCCTGGTTATCCCATATCTAATAACCCTGGTTATCCCATATCTAATAACCCTGGTTATCCCATATCTAATAACCCTGGTTATCCCATATCTAATAACCCTGGTTATCCCATATCTAATAACCCTGGTTATCCCCTATCTAATAACCCTGGTTATCCCATATCTAATAACCCTGGTTATCCCCTATCTAATAACCCTGGTTATCCCATATCTAATAACCCTGGTTATCCCATATCTAATAACCCTGGTTATCCCCTATCTAATAACCCTGGTTATCCCATATCTAATAACCCTGGTTATCCCCTATCTAATAACCCTGGTTATCCCATATCTTATAACCCTGGTTATCCCATATCTAATAACCCTGGTTATCCCATATCTAATAACCCTGGTTATCCCATATCTAATAACCCTGGTTATCCCATATCTAATAACCCTGGTTATCCCATATCTAATAACCCTGGTTATCCCATATCTAATAACCCTGGTTATCCCATATCTAATAACCCTGGTTATCCCCTATCTAATAACCCTGGTTATCCCCAGAAACAACGACGAATCGTCCTCGCTACGAGGATGAATAAATTTCCATTTTTTAAAAAAAATTTCAAAGTTTTTATTAATTTTTTACGACTAAGAAAACATATTTTTTTCGTCAATTGAAAAAAAACTCGAAAAACTTCAATTTTTTTCTACGAAAATATAAATTGATTACATAAACTTTGAAAACAAAATTTGTAAACATAAAAAATTAAATTGCAAACCCTTGGTTCTGATAGGCTGGGTGGGTTGGGTGGGCGGACCAATAAGAAGAGGGGTTCTGACTCTGACGACGAATGAATAAAGAGCATTGTGGTCGAGGTTCTTGGCGACAAACCAATTGTGTGTCACGTGGCTTGCAAGCACCACCCATCCCTGGTTGGAAGGTTGTTTTGATGGAGTGTTGGATGGAAGGTTGTTGTGGTGAAGCGCTTGTTGGAAGGGTAAAGTGTTGGTTGGAAGGTTGAAGTGTTGGTTGGAAGGTGGAGTGTTGGTTGGAAGGTGGAGTGTTGGTTGGAAGGTGGAGTGTTGGTTGGAAGGTGGAGTGTTGGTTGGAAGGTGGAGTGTTGGTTGGAAGGTGGAGTGTTGGTTGGAAGGTGGAGTGTTGGTTGGAAGGTGGAGTGTTGGTTGGAAGGTGGAGTGTTGGTTGGAAGGTGGAGTGTTGGTTGGAAGGTGGAGTGTTGGTTGGAAGGTGGAATGTTGGTTGGAAGGTGGAGTGTTGGTTGGAAGGTTGAAGTGTTGGTTGGAAGGTGGAGTGTTGGTTGGAAGGTGGAGTGTTGGTTGGAAGGTGGAGTGTTGGTTGGAAGGTGGAGTGTTGGTTGGAAGGTGGAGTGTTGGTTGGAAGGTTGAAGTGTTGGTTGGAAGGTGGAGTGTTGGTTGGAAGGTGGAGTGTTGGTTGGAAGGTGGAGTGTTGGTTGGAAGGTGGAGTGTTGGTTGGAAGGTGGAGTGTTGGTTGGAAGGTGGAGTGTTGGTTGGAAGGTGGAGTGTTGGTTGGAAGGTGGAATGTTGGTTGGAAGGTGGAGTGCTGGTTGGAAGGTGGAGTGTTGGTTGGAAGGTTGAAGTGTTGGTTGGAAGGTGAAGTGTTGGTTGGAAGGTGGAGTGTTGGTTGGAAGGTGGAATGTTGGTTGGAAGGTGGAATGTTGGTTGGAAGGTGGAGTGTTGGTTGGAAGGTGGAGTGTTGGTTGGAAGGTGGAGTGTTGGTTGGAAGGTGGAGTGTTGGTTGGAAGGTGGAGTGTTGGTTGGAAGGTGGAGTGTTGGTTGGAAAAGTCTGGTGACCTAACACTAAACTGTCCACTACAACCTGATATAACATTAACTATCATGCCAATCTTTGTTTCTACCTCACCTGCCCTTCATTCCACCCATCCACTCCACCCATCCACTCCACCCATCCACTCCACTCATCCATTCCATCCATCCACTCCACCCATTCACCCCACCCATCCACTCCACCCATCTATTCCACCCATCCACTCCACCCATCCACTCCACCCATCCACTCCACCCATCCACTCCACCCTCCAACTCACCTGTCCTCTGCTGAAGGAGAACATTTCGATGTGAAAAAAATATTCGTCAGCAGGTGGCGCGTATATGTTGTCCTTCCAAGCAACCTGCAGTGATACAGAACATTTCTTTGAAAATTTGACTTAACAATAATAATAATAATAATAATAATAATAATAATAATAATAATAATAATAATAATAATAATAATAATAATAATAATAATAATAATAATAATAATAATAATAATAATAATAATAATAATAATAATAATAATAATAATAATAATAATAATAATAATAATAATAATAATAATAATAATAATAATAATAATAATAATAATAATAATAATAATAATAATAATAATAAAAATAATAAAAATAATAATAATAATAATAATAATAATAATAATAATAATAATAATAATAATAATAATAATAATAATAATAATAATAATAATAATAATAATAATATTAATAATAATAATAATATCAATGCATATAATTAAAACAACAAAAACATGAAACTAACATAAAAACATCAAGAACAGCAGATACAATTATAGAGAAAAACTAATAAAAAACAAAAATGCTAGCATGAAGACAAAATAAAACGAAAAATGATTAAAAAACCACAGAAAAACATTTAAAAAACATAAAAACAAAAAGCAGTGAAACCTTCATGGAGTGCGCACCGACTTCTGTTACGGACACCTTGCTGGAGAGCATAGGGTAGGTCGTAGGCTCTGGTGCCTGTGTGGCACAGTGGTGTGGTGCAGTGGTGTGGTGCAGTGGTGTGGTGCAGTGGTGTGGTGCAGTGGTGTGGTGCAGTGGTGTGGTGCAGTGGTGTGGTGCAGTGGTGTGGTGCAGTGGTGTGGTGCAGTGGTGTGGTGCAGTGGTGTGGTGCAGTGGTGTGGTGCAGTGGTGTGGTGCAGTAGTGTGGTGCAGTGGTGTGGTGCAGTGGTGTGGTGCAGTGGTGTGGTGCAGTGGTGTGGTGCAGTGGTGTGGTGCAGTGGTGTGGTGCAGTGGTGTGGTGCAGTGGTGTGGTGCAGTGGTGTGGCACAGTGGTGTGGTGCAGTGGTGTGGTGCAGTAGTGTGGTGCAGTGGTGTGGTGCAGTGGTGTGGTGCAGTGGTGTGGTGCAGTGGTGTGGTGCAGTGGTGTGGTGCAGTGGTGTGGTGCAGTAGTGTGGTGCAGTGGTGTGGTGCAGTGGTGTGGTGCAGTGGTGTGGTGCAGTGGTGTGGTGCAGTGGTGTGGTGCAGTGGTGTGGCACAGTGGTGTGGTGCAGTGGTGTGGTGGCAAGAATGGTTTAATGGGGTCATTAGAAAACAATCAGAATATTTCCATGAATGCATGAATTTGTTATAGCGCACAGTTCGCAAACTAGATTGCCTCAGAGGCGCTTGAATATAATGAGGATAAATTTTTTATTAATTCTATTCAACATATTCAACCTTTCACATTGACACACCGAAAGTTTTCCATTGAAATATTTAAAGGTTTTTTTGAAAATAATAATAAAAATAAATAAATTAATTAGAAATTGAAAAAAATTGAATTAAAAAAAATAAAATAAAACAATCAAAAAAAAATTATAAACAAATAATTATAAAAATAATAATAAAAATAGTAAATAAATAAAAATAAAGAATAAAAATAAAAATAATAATAATAATACCAATGATAATAACATAAAAACCCAATTAAACCATTAAACCCCTTTTATTCAAATGTTTCATCTACTTCATTGAAATGTTCAAACGTTTCTATTGAAGCCTTCAAATCCTCCAATCAAATATCTGAGCCTCTCAACGGAGTATTGGACTATTGACTCATCCACCCTTCCAGGCGTTCAAGCCATCAACTGTCCCAAAGATTCTATCCACTCCACCACCCCTCTACTCCACCACCCTTCCACTCCACCACCCCTCCACTCTGCCACCCCTCCACTCCACCACCCTTTTAGTCCACCACTTTCACTCCATCTTTTTCCCATTTCACCATTTGAGTTATCAATCCATCTACCATTCCACCTTTCTTTCACCACTCAACTTCACCATCCACCGTTTCACTACCATTTCACCATTCAACTCAACCATCAACCATTCCACCATCATTCACCCTTCCACCACCATCTATCTCTCTACCAACATCCACCTTTTCACCACCATCCACCCTCCTACCACCATCCACCCTCCCACCACCATCCATCCTTTCACCCCCATTCATCATTCCACTACCAATCCACCCTTCCACCACCATCCACCCTTCCACCACCATCCACCCTTCCACCACCATCCACCATTTCACCACCATCCACCCTTCCACCACCATCCACCATTTCACCACCATCCACCCTTCCACCACCATCCACCCTTCCACCACCATCCACCCTTCCACCACCATCCACCCTTCCACCACCATCCACCCTTCCACCACCATCCACCCTTCCACCACCATCCACCCTTCAACCACCATCCACCCTTCCACCACCATCCACCCTTCCACCACCATCCACCATTTCACCACCATCCACCCTTCCACCACCATCCACTCTTCCACTACCATCCACCATTCTACCCACTATCCACCCTTCCACCCACCACGAAAATGTTGTTACCTCCTCCGTTCACCACATGCACGTTGGACATTACGTACAGGGAAGAAGACCAACTGTAGTCTCCGTACCTGCTGTACAACTTGCACGTGTACACGCCCGTGTCACTCCTTTGGAGGTCTGTGTGGTGTGAGGGGTGCTAATGAGGATTTTGATGGTGGAGATAAATAGGGGGTGGTTGTGGAGGGTTTTGTGATTTTGGTGGTAGTGTGGTTGATGGGGGCTTTAGGGGTGATAATGGTTTATATTCATGGTTGTGGTTGTCGTGGTTTTTGTGGTTGATGGTTGTAGTAGTGGTTGATGACAGTAGTGATGCTAATGACGGTAGTGGTGGTGGTTGGTACAAGGGTGTCAAAATAAGTAGGAGCAGTGGAGAAGATTTCGAAAATAATAGAAACTCCAGCATCGGTGGAGGCGCCAATGGTGATGGTGAGCTAGTGATAGTGGATGGTCAAAGAAGGACGAATGGTATCGGATGGGCGGTGGGTTAATAGCTTGTCCGAAATGCGGACAAAAGAGCGCCAATGCTTTAATGCGCGTGTTCCCAAAGGGGCTTTAATTACCCCCCTCAAATAACCCACCTCATAGGAAACCTTTCAAATATTTATGGCCGCATAGTTACCGGCAAAAGCTGCAACATTTTTCAGATTAAAAATTCTCACAAATTCCAGGATGCATTTATATAAATATTCGCTGCTATTTCCCAAGGGGGGTGGTGAAGGGGAAAAAGGTGGGTTGTGCAGTGTATTGCAGAGTCCTCTGATGATTGCTGATAGATTGGAGGCTTGAAGGCTGGAGGCTTGTTCGATTAAATGCTTGGGTGAATGGTTGGATGGATAGATGAATGGTTGGATGGATGGTTGGATGGATGGTTGGATGGATGGTTGGATGGATGGTTGGATGGATGGTTGGATGGATGGTTGGATGGATGGTTGGATGGATGGTTGGATGGATGGTTGGATGGATGGTTGGATGGATGGTTGGATGGATGGTTGGATGGATGGTTGGATGGATGGTTGGATGGATGGTTGGATGGATGGTTGGATGGATGGTTGGATGGATGGTTGGATGGATGGTTGGATGGATGGTTGGCTGGATGGTTGGATGGATGGTTGGATGGATGGTTGGATGGATGGTTGGATGGATGGTTGGATGGATGGTTGGATGGATGGTTGGATGGATGGTTGGATGGATGGCTGGATGGGTGGTTGGTTAGATGGTTGGATGGGTGGCTGGTTGGATAGATGGTCGGTTGATTGGATGGTTTGAAAATAAACTTCTGGAAATAGATGATAAATAGGTAGTTGTGTGAATGGGTGATTAATGGATGGGATGACTTGATGTATGGTGCAATGTTGCATGGTTGCAAAAAGAAACTGCAGAGTAGCAACAGTTATGTAACAAGCAGCCACCATTCACAATTTTGTGAGATACCCAATACAGTCACCACCTTTCTCCTTCATTAGCCAAACACCCACACACTCACAAACCAGTAGCAACTTTAATTTGTTCTTCAAATTCCAGCCAAACTCCAGTCAAACCTTTCCAATTTACCCAAACTTTTATCGAAGCTTTCCCCAAACTTCCCCACAAGCCCCAACAAGAGGTGCACTATCGAATGAATGCCAGCGCTGATGGATGTATGAAGCTAGTGCGATACTCGACACGAATAAGTAAGCAGTCTTATGCATGGTCTCAGTGGCTTGTTGGTGGTGATGGTGGAGTGGTGGTAGATTGATGGGAGAGCCATGGTGGATTGTTGGTGGGTTGTTGGTGAGTTTTTTGTGGGTTATTGATGGGTTGTTTGTGAGTTGTTGGTGGGTTATTGGTGAGTTGTTTGTGAGTTATTGGTGGGTTGTTTGTGAGTTGTTGGTGGGTTGTTGGTGGGTTGTTGATGGGTTGTTAGTGGATTGTTGGTGGGTTGTTGTTGGGTTGTTTGTGGGTTGTTGGTGGGTTTTTGGTGGGTTGTTGGTGGGTTGTTGGTGGGTTGTTGGTGGGTTTTTGGTGGGTTGTTGGTGGGTTGTTGGTGAAGTGTTGGTGGGTTGTTGGTGGGTTTTTAGTGGGTTGTTAGTGGAGAACGGGTAAAGATCGTTAGTGGATTAATCATAAAAATTGTTGTAAATGATAAAAAGAAAGTGATAAAAATTAACTTGAAAGGATGTTTCTGAGGTGAGAAGAGGTTAATGAGTGTGTGATAAGTTGCTTGTAGTGACTAAGAACTGTTTGTTCCTGCAGGCGCTAACCTTTCAAAAGGTAACTTTAATAGATGGAAAATTATATATTCCACCCCTTCAGCTATCCTTTTAATGTTCTGTTTATTTATTTATTCGTATTTTCTCAAAACATCTTGTCTTTCAATCATTCGAGCCAATATTCCCGTCGACTTTTATGCTCCCTTAATACTCGCTGGGCCATTAGGGGTGATTGCCGACTGAGCGATGATGCCACACAAAAGTGATTGTTCATTTCTTCGTAAATTCTCCCCTTTGTACCTCAAAGTAGTTATTCCAATAATTATAATCGCATATCTTTTCAACTTAATTTTGATAAAATTTCACGACTTTCTTTTAAGAGGGTTTTTCGACTTATTCCAATAACCTCTGTTGAGTGATGCTGAAAAAATATTTTTGAATATCATTAAATTAATTTTTATATTAAATTTTTTTTTTCAAGTTTTTTAAAATTTTCATTCTTCCAAAAGTTTTAAGAATGCAGACGCCTAAAACAGCGCCAAAACTATTTGTTTCCGCTTCTGTCACTTACTGACATTTGAAAAAAAACTTCGCACTTTATTTATTGCTTGCATGTTTGATGAAAACAAAATTTTAGAAATATTTTCAATTTTTAATTTTTTTTTCTCGTTTTTCGTCGCTACGCACGCTTCACTGAGCAGCAAAACCCGATGTTTGTTACAATACAATACAATACAAAAACGAATATTATTATAGTGGCATTAACCCCGTAGAGTTTCGAGTTTTTTTTTGTTCTTTATAAAAAGCCTATAAGGCTCTTTCGGACACGAGTCAGTTTTTGAATAAAAACAAAAAAAACAAAATACCACGAAAAGCTACAAAAATGTTCCGGGAATCGATAAAGGGCGCGAGAATTCCTGGTAGAATGCTTGTGCGAGTGGTGGCGTGTATGAGCACGTTTGGTGGCGTGCCAAGGACGCCATTGAAGGTAGTAAAGGCCTGTGAAGGTGCCTTATTTATTTGCACAACATCCATCAATTGATTCGAACCGTTCAACACACCATTTGTGGAAGACTTAAAAAGCCACGCTGGGTCATAGCTGCCTTAGTGCCCTGTTGCTACCCATTTCATTTCCTTCTTCGCTTTCTATTGTTTTCTTCCTTTCTTTCTTTTCTTTCTTCTTTTTTTTTTCTTTTTTTCTTTTCCCATTATTTTTATCATTTTCAGCATTTTCGTCATCATCATCATCATCATCATCATCATCATCATCATCATCATCATCATCATCATCATCATCATCATCATCATCATCATCATCATCATCATCATCATCATCATCATCATCATCATCATCATCATCATCATCATCATCATCATCATCATCATCATCATCATCATCATCATCATCATCATCATCATCATCATCATCATCATTATCATCATCATCATCGTCATCATCATCATCATCATCATCATCATCATCATCATCATCATCATCATCATCATCATCATCATCATCATCATCATCATCATCATCATCATCATCATCATCATCATCATCATCATCATCATCATCATCATCATCATCATCCCCTTCTTCATCATCATCCCCATCATCATCATCTTCATCCACATCCTCATTTTTCCTATCTTCACCTTCCTTATTCTTATCATTCTCTTTATCATCACAATCGTCTTAATTTTTCTCATCTTCCTCATCTTCTTTATCCTCTTCATTCTTCTCACCCTTCTCATCCTCCTCATCACCATGCTCAACAACACAAAATCCTTATTATCTTGTTTTTCCTGCTCTTCTCACCCTCATCATCATTACCAGAATCGACCTCGAGTGCCTCCCATTCTAATGATTTATTAGCACACGGCTGATAGCTTCATACCTTTTTTCCACGCTTCAATCACTCACAACCTCACCAAGCCACTAAGCCACACAGCCACCAAGCCACACAGATACCAAGCCATACAGCCACCTAGCCACACAGCCACCAAGCCACACAGCTACCAAGCCATACAGCCACTTAGTCACACAGCCACCAAGCCACACAGCCACTTAGCCACACAGCCACTTAGCCACACAGCCACTTAGCCACACAACCACCAAGCCCCAGAACTACCAAATTGCCAATTCCACCCATCATGAAACTCCAAATTCCACTTACACTAAACATTCTTTACATCAAACCTTTCAGACCACCCACCCTCAAACCATCTATCTCACCAAACAACTATCCACCATCAAATACCCATTTTGTTAAACATCCCATTTAACCCCTCAAAAACCACCACCCATGGCACGCACCATCAAGCACGAGATACCCCTTGTTGTTCAGATGCATTCTTTCTTCCTCTTCAATCACCAGCGGTCGTCCATCCCTCATCCACACTAGTCTTTCGTCTCCTCCTTCCCCCCCATCAGCCACCGCTCCATTGTACCCAGAGGGTCTTCTAGTGGCGATGGAGCAAGAAAAGGTGCCTGACGCCGTAGCTGGAAGGGTCTGGTTTTGAGGCAAAAAGCCCAGAAGTGGCGGGATGGTGTTCTCAGTTTCTGCAGGGATGGTGGTGGTGGTGGTGGTGGTGGTGATAATGGTGGTGGTGGCGGTGGGAGTGGCGGTGGTAGTGGTGGTGGTAGTTTTGGTGGTATCAATGTGGGTTCAGTGAGATGGGGTGGAGGTATGTTATATAGGACTGTAAAGGAGGTGTGGTGTTAAAATTATGAGTTTTCGTTTGGAGATAGTATTTTTGCGTGGGAATACTTGATATTGGTTTATTTTTTGTTATTCAATTGTCTGGTGCTGTTTATAATCTCGAAACAAGGCTTTCGCTTCGAAGCATTGTCTGCGACAGCTTTCACCCATGGATTGTGACAAGTTTTTAACTTAAAGTGTGTGTTGCATGGGTTATAAAAGTAAGGGAATGTTTGACGGAGTGGTCAGTGTCAATGAATAAGAGAGGTTGTTTTGGCTTGTTTTGTCACGGACTTATGAGACCGTTTGTACTGCCAATCCGCAACACTCAACCTTAATCCACCACTTTGTAAGAAAAATAAAAGAAAAGAAATAAAAAGAGAAGAAGAAAAATATTTTTTCTTAAATAAAAAAAATTAAAATAAAGAAAAATATTGAATAGGAAATCATGAGAAAAAAAGAAAAAAAATTAAATAAGAAAACAGAAATAAAAATTAAATAAAAAAACAGCAAAAAAATGAAAATGAGAAAGCTGCAACGCCAAGAAGCAATCAACAGGAGTGGCTGTTACCCAGCCGAGTCTTAATGCCTTGACTTTTTGCACCATCCCATCAAGAACCCTCCCTTTAAGACACTCATCAAACAACCCCAACTAACACCACTCATGCTACCCTCCTTGGAAAGTTGAATTCTCAAGTTGCTTTGTACAAATAGTTGTTTTAGAAAAGGTTGTCTATCTTAGAGTTTATCTGCTTAAATATTTCAAAAAATAATTTTTGAATTTTTTTTCTCAAATTGTTCAAGTTTTTCAAGCAGAGATTTTAAACTCTGAACCAACTTTTGAAGTTCTAACCCTTCAACCAACCAAGCAACCAGCCTGCGCCCAGAAAACCTCTTCCAACTAACCAACCATCTCTTCCAACCAGCCACCCAGTCAATCTTTAACCAAATACTCAATCAACCACCAACCAGCCTACTCCACTTAACCAAAATCGACCCCTCAACCAATACAAGTACGACTAATTTTGTAGTGGCATTAACCCCGGAAAGTTTCGAAGCCACCAACCTGTGACAACCAAGGATGCTTTGGAGACAGCGCTCCCACTGGGACTGAGTGCTTGACACGTATAAGTTCCCGAATCTTCTGTCACTAGAGACCGTATCACCAACGTGCCATCAGCCAACACCATGTAAGGCCCGTTCTGACTCTCCGGGAGAATGGTCTGGTGGAAGAAGGACGTGGTGTGAGTGAGTGGAAGTGGATATGGTGGGAAAGAAAGAAGCGGTGGAGGATAAGACAAAAAAAAGTTGAAGGAAAAGTAGGATGGAAGGGTAGTTGGAAAAGTTATGGAGTGAATGTAGAAAATGGCAGCGTCTGGTGCAACGTATTTTTCAGTGTATGGTGCAGTGTGTGGTGCAGTGTGTGGTGCAGTGTGTGGTGCAGTGTGTGGTGCAGTGTGTGGTGCAGTGTGTGGTGCAGTGTGTGGTGCAGTGTGTGGTGCAGTGAGTGGTGCAGTGTGTGGTGCAGTGTGTGGTGCAGTGTGTGGTGCAGTGTGTGGTGCAGTAGAAAATAAAGATTAAGAAACCTATGTTGCAGTTCAGGTTGCAGTTTATATTTGAAATTGCATAGGAGTGAATAATGAGTAGGTGGACGAGGAAAATAAGGAATGAGCGGCAAATTAAATATTTTTGGAGTCTCCAAAATAACTTCCCTTGGATGACGTTTCAAAAAAGTTATGAACACGTGGAATGGTTAATGGATGAGAGTGACAGCATCATTATGCATTAGCTGACGTTGGTGGAGGGGGTGAATGGGAGGGATGGATGGGAGGGGTGGATGGGAGGGGTGGATGGAAGGGGTGGATGGGAGGGGTGGATGGGAGGGGTGGATGGGAGTGGTGGATGGGAGGAGTGGATGGGAGTGGTGGATGGGAGGGATGGATGGGAGGGGTGGATGGGAGGGGTGGATGGAAGGGGTGGATGGGAGGGGTGGATGGGAGGGGTGGATGGGAGGAGTGGATGGGAGGGGTGGATAGGAAGAGTGGATGGGAGGGGTGGATGGGAGGAGTGGATGGGAGGGGTGGATAGGAAGAGTGGATGGGAGGGGTGGATGGGAGGGGTGGATGGGAGGGGTGGATGGGAGGGGTGGATGGGAGGGGTGGATGGAAGGGGTGGATGGGAGGGGTGGATAGGAAGAGTGGATGGGAGGGGTGGATGGGAGGGGTGGATGGGAGGGGTGGATGGGAGGGGTGGATGGGAGGGGTGGATGGGAGGGGTGGATGGGAGGGGTGGATGGGAGGGGTGGATGAGATGGGTGGATGGGAGGGGTGGATGGGAGGGGTGGATGGGAGGGGTGGATGGGAGGGGTGGATGGGAGGGGTGGATGGGAGGGGTGGATGGGAGGGGTGGATGGGAGGGGTGGATGAGATGGGTGGATGGGAGGGGTGGATGGGAGGGATGGATGGAAGGGGTGGATGGGAGGGATGGATGGAAGGGGTGGATGGGAGGGGTGGATGGAAGGGGTGGATGGGAGGGGTGGATGGGAGGGGTGGATGGGAGGGGTGGATGGAAGGGGTGGATGGAAGGGGTGGATGGAAAGGATGAATGGAAGGGGTGGATGGAAGGGGTGGATGTACGAGGAATGGGAGGGGGAGTGCAATACAAAACGTAAATATCGGACGAATCATCGGAAAACAAAAACAGCAGTCGTAAATAAATGAATTTAGCGATAATAAAAGACAAAAAGAGCCAATCGACAAGGGTTGGTAACGGAAACAACGATTTTGTAGCGCAGTATTGAACGGAAATACGTCACTTTGCAAACCTCACCAAACAAATGTCCAAACCATATCCGCTCCCATCAAACAATTCACAAAATCGAAGCCGTCGACCCAGCCTTGAACTACCATTGTATGTCACAAATACCTCTGTATACCGCAACTACCAGCAATACTTTTGTGTACCATAAAGAACACGAATACCACGAATACCAATATTACTTTTTCCACCGTTAAAGTCCTCCTCCGATTTCCTCCGCTAGTCGCAGTTTGCCTTAATGCCTTTGGACTCTGTAGTGCTTTCAAAAACTCAAAAACACTCGTTTGCTTTATGACACCGACCAACCATTGCAAACATCTCAGACCAAAAAAAATTTAACTAGCCACTAAGCTAATCGCACTGCATAGACCCCTGACTCACAAAAGACTTCTTGGTCTTCCAGAACACAGCTGGTTGAGGGTTGCCTGCGGCCTGGCAAGCAAAGGTGGCATCCCTGCCTG
>OX387250.1:7442638-7497638 GCA_947562095.1 Branchellion lobata | reverse complement strand
TAATGCGTTGCATTCCTTTGTATCTTATTGCATTGCATTTTGTTGTATTCTATTGCATTGTATTTTATTGTTTTCTATTGCATTGCATTTTATTGTATTCTATTGCATTGCATTGTATTGTATGCTTTTCACAAATAAACAAGGAGGCACCAACTTTGCACAGTGAGGGAGGCTTCAGCGCTCACTTCCCCATCGGGGTTGGAGGCCTCGCATCGGTAGAGGCCTTGGTCAGCCAGCACCACTCTTCTGATCCTCAGGCTGTTGTCGTCCAACAAGGAAAAGCTGCAAAGGTTGGAGGTTCTTGTAAGGGTGTTGTAAGGGTTAGGGGGTGTTGTCGGGAAAATTGTGGAGTGGATTTTAAGAAGGTATTAGAAAGGACACCGCTGAAAATATGTCATTTCGGTGGTGGCTGAAGGATTCGATTGAAGAGAGTACTTTGGTGAGAAGGGTAAAAGACGCAAAAAAATAAAAACGAAACAAACACGAAGATCGTTATGGTGGCATTAACCCCGAAGAATTTCAAGGTAGATGTGGGTAATGTTGTTGTTTGAGAGGTTTCGCGACTTAATGTTCAAAGGTTACAAGTCTTTGGAAGGCTGTTGGTTGTTTGTTGATTCGAAGCAGAAGGACTGCTCCAATTAATAAGCAATAAAATCCATTCGAATGTGGCTTTGTTACCCTATCGGCCTGGGAAATCAGGTATTGGACTAATTGTAACTTCTTTACGACACTTTAGAAAACACCATTGAAGTAGGATGTATTCCCAAAAACAATTTACGGGAACATATTCAAGCATACTGATGAATATCTAAATATATTGAAAAATACTTAAGCATATTGAAAAATACTTAAGGATATTGAAAAATACTTAAGGATATTGAAAAATATTCAAGCGTATTGAAAAATATTTGAGCGTACTTGAGAAAACTGATGAATATTTAAGATTATTTATCACAAAAAAGAAAAAAATAGACGATTTCAAACGCACTTTGAGTTTGATTAGAACCAGTACCTCGTCGTTGTTGTATTTGACAACAAATCTGATAACATTTAAATCAATTTGCCTCTGTCATTTTGTCATGCGAAATAGAAGCGAGTTTTCACTTATTTTTGAAAAAAACCTCGAGCTCAAAAGAAGTGTTTTCAGTTTTATTATTATTTATTGATTTTCAGTATAATAATAACTATGATTATCAAAGGTAGTAATAGCAGTACTAGTGGTAATTAATAGAAACAGCAAAAGCAGCAGTAGCAGCAGTAGCAGCAGAAGTAACAGTCACGAAAGCAGCAGCATCAGCACTAGTAGTAGCACCAGCACTAGCATTGACAACAAACGACAGTGACGAGTTGACGAGAAAGAGAACGACCTTGAAAGCAATTGAAAAGAAGTGGCGAGAATGATGGGGGCCATTGGAAAAGACAATAACGCCAATAACATCAGCATCGCCAATAACACCGGCATCGTCAACGGCAGCGTCGAGTGATAATATTTATTCAAGGGTTCTGCAAACAACGCCTCCATTTCATCATGCACTCTGTGCTCCGAAGGCCTTATCTGGTCCCTGCCATCCCTCACGCTGCTGCCTTCCTTCACGTCTGACTCGGTTTTTTAGGTTTTTTTTTGTTTTTCTAAGGCTACCTTTGTGTTTTCACATCTGCTTTTTTAGATTCGCGTCTGCTTTTTTATAATTTTTTTATGCACTTATCCCGCATACGACCCTCGCACGAATATACACTTTGCGCTTTGTACTTCATGGACTACTTAATACTCCATAGTATACTTAATACTCCATGGAATACTTAATAAGTTTTACTTTGTGAAATATACTTTTAAAAAAATCTCCAGTTTCATTTCCAGCGTCTTATTATTATTATTATTATTATGAACTTGATCTAATAAAAACTAAAAAAACATTATGAAAAAGCTTGTGAGACTTACGAATGGACGTAATATACATTATCGTAGGCAGTGTAGCTATTATCTTTCATGGGGCGTCTTTTTTTTGGATTATATAAATAACTCCTTTTGTTTTTATTTCCAAAATAGATTGCTCCTCGTTGAACCCGTTTCTTTATCATTCACACCAGGGTATATCCTATCGCTGTGTATAGTTAAATTGGAATTTAGGTCATTGGGTATATACATCACGACGATAGATGGTATACTAGAGATGAATATGAATGCAGATGCTTCATGTGTTTTATGGCACGTGTTGTACTCTGGAAAAAGAATCGCGTGTAGATAGAATGTCCAGTGCTCTGGCAACTGCTTGCAACGTGGAAACTTACAATATTTTTCAATTTTCTCCGAGTTTTCGCTTTTTGCTCTAAAGTTTTATTTTTGAATTAAAAAGAAAAAAATTAATTTAAAAAAAAATTTCTAATTGAATTTTTTTTTTCAATTTCAAATTTTTTTCTAATTAAAGAAAACTTTCTAAAAAAAAATTTTTAATTTTTTTTTTCTACAATGTTTTTGCTTTTTCTCCATACTTGACTAAAACTGCAAGGCATAATCAAAGACTTTCTGGTAAGTGCTTCAAAACTTAAGTTCACTTTTTGTTTCCATGAAATTCACAAACCGACCCTTCCCAGCCCGCTACGAGGCTTCGGCACAGTTCAAAGAGATGACCACACAGAGGCTGTGAATCTTAGCGCTTCACTGTTCTTTTGAAGATTGGATTTGTTTATTATTTTTAAATTATTTATTACTTTTTTATTTATTATTATTTTTTTTTCGATGAGTTTATGTGCTTTGAACTGGCTTATTTATGGCCTTAAACTCTGATGGACCAAAGGTCCTTGTTGATGTAGTTGTTTCATCGTTGTCACTTGGAACCTCTTGTTGTGTTGTATTGTCCGTTGAATTGCATTGTCCTGTAATGTGTTGTATTGTCCGTTGGATTGCAATGTACTATGATGTGTTGTATAGTACCGTTGAATTGTAATGTCCTGTAATGTGTTGTATTTTATTGTCGTCGTATTTTATTTCATTGTATTGTACTGTCATTCTCATAGTGCATTGTATTGTTGAATTGTATTGTTGCGTTGTATTATATAGTAATTCTTTGTTTTTTTTTATTTTTTAAGTTTTTATATTGCAACTAATATTTGTATTTATTTCATTGTTGTATTTCATTGTACCTTACTGCTGCTGTATTGTATTGTATCTTACTGCTGCTGTATTGTATTGTATCTTACTGCTGCTGTATTTTATTGTACCTTACTGCTGCTGTATTGTATTGTATCTTACTGCTGCTGTATTGTATTGTACCTTACTGCTGCTGTATTGTATTGTACCTTACTGCTGCTGTATTGTATTGTACCTTACTGCTGCTGTATTGTATTATACCTTACTGCTGCTGTATTGTATTGTATCTTACTGCTGCTGTATTGTATTGTTCCTTACTGCTGCTGTATTGTATTCTACCTTACTGCTGCTGTATTGTATTGTACCTTACTGCTGCTGTATTGTATTGTACCTTACTGCTGCTGTATTGTATTGTACGTTACTGCTGCTGTATTGTATTGTACGTTATTATTGTTGTATCGCACTGTATCTCTTCCCACTCCACCCAACGAACGTGCAAGGTTTGCAACAGTCGGGGGTTGAGGAGTGCGTATGGAAATTCAATGTCGGCTGTTGGGCCTTGTTCCTGAGCTTTCAATGTTGTATGATATAATAAACAATAAATCATTCAAAATTTGGATAAAACTATTTTTTGTGTATTTTTTCATTAAGTAGTTTGTATATAAAAATAATTATTAACTTTTTTTATTTAAATTTTATTAAATATTTTTTCAGTTTAATTTTTTTAATTAAATTTATTTTTCATTAAATATATTTTTTAAATAATGGTATCAATGAATTTAGGATATTATCAATTGGGTGACTGTATGGAAAGGTCATTTTCGCGCAAAGTGAACGATGCTTTGGCTGTTTTTTGGTTTCCTTGTTGTTGTTCTGATGTTTTCATTTCTTGTTTGTTTATTCTTTTCTTGTTTTTTTAGATTGTTAATTCATTTATTGTATTTTGTTTATTGTTTATTTTTTTTTTTTTGTTGGTTTATTGTTCACTCTATTCTTATTTTTTGTTAATGTTTATTATTGCTTTGTTCCTTGACATCTTCCAAGCCTTTTCATTGTTCCTTAATGTTCATCAATATATTTCACTGACAGCTTTGATACTGACAAACGGGAGAAAAATGAAGTTGATACTCAACTTCCACTAACACCTCAACATAAACCACTCACAGCTCCAAGTCCCTTCACTTTCGTACGTTCAAACATCCCCCATTCATCCCCTTCCGTCTAAAATGCCGCTCAAAACTCTCCTAAACCTTCCACGACTGCTCACACAACAGACTCTTTAAACATATTCAACTCTTCCCTATCCTCTACATGTCTTATCTATAATCAATTTTTTTATATCCTTTACATGGTCAAACTTTTTTCAAAAGTTTGATATATTATTTACATAGTTTACAGATGCTTTACAGATTTACATATTATTTACATCGTTTACAGATGCTTTACAGGTTTACAGGTTTGTTTTGGGTTTTAGAGTTTTGTTCGTCGCCATTTGAAAGGTGAAGGAGAATCACAGAGTGCTCAGAGCTATAATGTCCTTCAAGCCTGATGATTGAGACGTCTTGAAGGAGGAAAGATCTATTGCGTGCCCTGTTGACCCATCGTTGAAAAAATCCTTTGGAATTCTCTTTTTAAAAAAAATTGTTTTGAAATTCATTTTGGAAATCCGTTTTGGAAATCCGTTTTGGAAATACGTTTTTTACTACTAGAAAAATAAATTAAAACTTATGTCAATTATTTAAATTTTATATTCAACAAAACTTTCATTATTTTTACTTTATAGTTCAAAAAATGAGTTTTTCGTGTGGTTTCGAGACAATAAATCAATTATAGTGGAACACCGTGTTAGTTGAAGACCCATTTCAACCGCAGACCATTATTTCATTAGCGTTACGCTCTATAAATTCATGCCCACGAAATCATGATAGTGGATTTCAAGTGTGTAACAGAAATTTTAACATTACCACTTTTATTCACGACACAATAAAGGCACTTTTGAAGAGGTAAGCCTCAAGAGTGCAAAGAAAACAATACTCAAATTAATGTTTCAATTACCGACAACTTCACAAACTTTGAAGATTTTTTTAATTTTAAAAAAAATTTCCGACTTTTTAGTCGAAATTTTTGAAACTTTTTTATTTGAAGTTTTTGCCAAAAGTTTCGGAGGTCGAAATGAAACCTAATCGTTACGTCAGTGAAGTTAGGTTGTTTCCGGTCTGGAGTTTCTAATGCCTTTTGATGAGTCTGACGGAAATTTTCAAAACATTCTTCGTCTAAAATTACCGTTTACACTTAACAGCTTCCTTCGTGGAGTTTTGTGAGCAGTTCTTGAAAGTTCAAAATGGATTTTCAAATGTTCTTATTTTTTTTAATTTGTTCAATTTTTTTTTTTAAATTTTCAAACTTTGTTTCAAAAGTTATTTTAAAATTGTTTTGAATGTTGTTTTAGAATAAGTTGAGCGCAAGATTTTGATAAGTTCCAGTAAGAGGGAGCCATTGGGAAGTACGCATGTCTGGTGCGTAGTCACAACATGTCTGTTTACCTCCACTACACTTGAAACCACAGGGCCAGAAAGCTTTTCACCCCATTTAAAAATATGTTTTTACCGACCATTAAGTAGTAATTTTAAAAAGTTACTTAAAAGTTTTAAAAAAAATTTAAACTTCCACTCACTCGTTGGCACACTAAATGGCCACAAGAATGACCTCTGAGCGCTCGGAAATACATCAAGAAGTAAAGCACGTACGCCTCTCTTCACAACACCCCATCCTTCACCCCACCCACAACATTCCTTTCACCCACCACATCCCCAACATCCACATCTACATGACTCACCCACAACACAAAACATCCACTAACTATCAGCCCACAACACAACAATCTCAACACCAGAAACACCAAAAGTTCCAACACCCACAAAACCCAGACCCACTCATAAACTCATCCATGAGTTTAAATCCCCCAAAAACCCTCAAATTCTGGCACCCCCAACACCCACTCACCGATCATCATCGTCAACGATGTCTCCGTTCCTCAACCACTTGACAACAGGAGCAGGATCGGCTCTGACCACACAGTCCAGCACCACCTCACTGCCCTCTTTGGCCTCTGTGTTCCGTGGACCCTGTACAAGCCGAGGCTTCTCTGAAGGATGATGGTGGCGGTGGTGGGGATGGTGGTGGCGGTGGGGATGGTAGTGGTGGATGAGAGTGTTTTGTGGTGTTCTAGGGTGTTTTTGGGGGTGTCTGGGATTTTGGTTTATTGGTGTTAATGACGATCGTGATTTCCTTTTCAATTTTTTTTAAATTGTGTATTTTTATATATTTTTTTTATTTTGCACTTTTGAAGTTTCGGAAATTTAAAAAAATTGATTTTAATTGGTTCTTTTTAAAAAAAATTAATTTTTATGAACCAAGAAATTGAAACTTTCCAAATGGTTTTGAGAAGGTTCAAAGACGCTGGGAGGAGGAAGATTCTCCGAATCACGAAGACGTGTGTGAAGAGGTGAGTTTGTGGGGAGGGATGAAATGTGAGTGAAGAAGAAGGGTGAGTGTTTGTGTGCAGAAGGAAGGAGGTTTAAATGTGGAGGAGGAGAAGAATGTGTGTGGTGATGAAGTATGGGTTGAAGATGTAAGTGTGTTTTTTTGTTTGTTTGTTTGTGTGTGTGTGTGTGTGTGTGTGTGTGTGTGTGTGTGTGTGTGTGTGTGTATGTGTGTGTTTATGAAGAGAAGGAAAATGATGTTGAAGTTACAAAAACGGCTGAAAAAGTTTGCGCTTTGGTTCGCTTCACAACCAAAATCCTTTCAGGAACAATTATTACAGTGGCGTTGTCATTGTAGCAACCATTTGTTGTTAATGTACCACCAACAAGAGTCACCCCATTAACACCAGGCCTTAATTGCACTGGTGTCAGTCTTAACCCCCTCTATTATTCACATGGCACTCTTTCGATTTTCCTCCCACTGATTTGCAAAACGACACGCAAACAGATATCTACCTACATACTTACACATACAAACACACTGACACTCATACACACAAGTATACTGACACACACACACACATCCAAGCACACAGACTTTCACGTGAGTACAAACACATACATACACATACACCCAAACATGAAAATATAAACACAAACATACAAACACCCCCGAGCACACCCATACTTAAAAATGCTTGTTGGACAACTGGCACACTCTTACATACAATGAAATGTCTAAACACGCCATAATTAACATCCCCACAACTATGAGGCACATTCCAAGTCACAGATAACAGTTAGACGGGTGAGACAACACAAAGGGTCGTGCAACCGTGTTATTATAAGGAAGCAAGGTTATAACAGTGCAACACTGTAACAAAACTACAGGTTATTAACAAGCATGGGACATTTGAGCTCGAACGAAATGTTTGAATGAAGTTTGTATAATCCTTGACTTATACTTTTTAATTTTATATTGAAAACTAAATTAAAATGAACATTGTAATTATTATTAAACTTAATGTTGATAAACTATGAGTTTTTATCAATATTCAAAATATGAACACCATATCAGAAATTTTCACCATTCCCTTTGGATGCCCCATACTGAGCCAAAATCAAAATATTTGAATTGAATTGTTAACAAAAAGGCGAGGTATCAAGCGAGGGAGAAAAGTGTGGAAGCGATGGAAGGGAAGGTATGACCTGAAAGATGTGGCGTGGCTGTGGCGTGGCTGTGGCGTGTCTGTGGCATGGCTGTGGCGTGGCTGTGGCGTGTCTGTGGCGTGGCTGTGGCGTGGCTGTGGCGTGTCTGTGGCGTGGCTGTGGCGTGTCTGTGGCGTGGCTGTGGCGTGGCTGTGGCGTGGCTGTGGCGTGGCTGTGGCGTGGCTGTGGCGTGGCTGTGGCGTGGCTGTGGCGTGGCTGTGGCGTGGCTGTGGCGTGGCTGTGGCGTGGCTGTGGCGTGGCTGTGGCGTGGCTGTGGCGTGGCTGTGGCGTGGCTGTGGCGTGGCTGTGGCGTGGCTGTGGCGTGGCTGTTGCGTGGCTGTGGCGTGGCTGTGGCGTGGCTGTGGCGTGTCTGTGGCGTGGCTGTTGCGTGGCTGTTGCGTGGCTGTGGCGTGGCTGTGGCGTGGCTGTGGCGTGGTTGGAATGCAGACGAGGCGAAGACGAAGGAGTTTTCATGCGTGAGAAGTGACAGAGGAGACAAATAGATCGACGAAACCTTGCTTAAATCAGTCTCCGTGCGTAATAATTCTCAGCTCGAAGGTAAGAAACGAAGGAGGAGGAGGTAGCGATGGAACACGTAAGACCATGGGTATTAAAGAGTGTTTCAGCACAATAACATCGGAATTTGAAAGATAATTCATGATTAGCCTACAAGAATTAACAACCCTCCAGAACTCTCTTGCTCGCGTAAGTTTATTCGGCATACTAAAAGAGTTTGTGTGTGTGTGTGTGTGTGTGTGTGTGTGTGTGTGTGTGTGTGTGTGTGTGTGTGTGTGTGTGTGTGTGTGTGTGTGTGTGTGTGTGTGTGTGTGTGTGTGTGTGTGTGTGTGTGTGTGTGTATGTGTCTGTGTTTGCGTGTGTGTAGGTATATACATAAAATTATGAATATGTGTATTTGTGTATCAGTTTGCGTGTATGTGTGAGTATGTGTGTATATACTAAAAAGCTCTACGAAATTTACAAAGCTCACTGCACTATGACTAATTACTAAGACCTGGGGCATCGTAGAAAGAACAACCGAAAAACATTGTTATAAAGCATAACAGAAGACGATAAAAAAACAAAATTGGAAAAATGCAACACCAAAGACCATTTTTACGCCTACCAACGTTTGATAAAAGGCTCAAAAAAACTCAAAAATTCAAAAAGATACATTAATCTTGTGTAAGGCTCAGCTGAAGGACTGGAGCGATCTTGTACGAATCCGTGTCTACACTTCATCACAAATTAAAGTTTAATAGGAAGATACGAGTTACTCACGAAATAAATTCAAACACTTGTTTCAATATGATTCAGATAAAAATAAGATAATTTTTTTCAAGATTAAAATGCAAAAACATAAAATAATATGCAAAAAGTTTCTATTGTATTATTATATTAATAATAATATATACAAATATTATACAAACTTTAAATCTTCATCAACTTTATTCAAATTTTAAAATTAATATTTAAAAAATAAAATCTTCCACTCGAGACCTCCCACAAGTTCCGAAATAATTTCGAGTGTTCAGTACTTGGAAGAAACCTCGCATTACTGAGCAAGTTCGATGCCCCTGGACGGCGTTAGTACAGTGAAACCTTCGGCAGAAAAATTGCTTTAAAGCGTCCCGATTGGAAACTTTAATCATTTGTAACTTTTACACCTAATCTAAACCAATATACTTTAATGTACATAATATGATTGAATCTAATCTGATTTACATAATCCAATTTAAGATAATCTAATCAAAACATTCATACAGCGTGTCCGAAATCGCTAAAACTGAAACAATGCATACCTTTTTGAAACTATCGACTTATTTATCACCAATTTTTTTTTATCTTCACACTTTAAACAAACGTAAACTTCATACATTGGAACTCACTTCCAAAATCCCTAAAATCTATTCAGGGTCTTAAACTTCTTTCAGCAACCGTTTGTTTCTCACTCATCGCAGTTGCTATGACTTAAGGCGTAGATGGTCCTCTCGTAGAACCCATTCAACGCTCTCTTTCTTTCCATTGAAGTCTGACCGCAGTACAAAATATAATTTTTTTCATAGTTTTTCAAAAGTATTTTCAAGACCTCTTGCACTCGAACCGCTGCGCTGCATTGCGCCACAGACGAACCTTTGTGATATCAAAATCCAAATCGATGGTCAAACCTCCACCTCCACCGGGCTCCCGAAAGCTCTTGCAACGCGCCACTTTGGGCAACACACGTTGTTGTGTTGCAATGAAGTTAAATAATGTACTTTGGCGTTCGCCAGTCTGTGCTTTAATTGTTGTTGTTTTATTGTATTTGAGAAGTGCTTCGTTGTATTGTATTAGTTGTTGTTGTTGTTGTTGTTGTTGTTGTTGTTGTTGTTGTTGTTGTATTTTTCATGTTTTTTTTTAATTTTAATACTGGTCTGTATTGTATTATAATTTATTATTATGTATTGTATTGTTTTTTTATTAATTTTGTATAATATTGCATTGTTATCCTGTATTTTACAGCTCAACACCATTCTATTGTTGTTTGTATCTGTGGAACCCACAGTAGGGTTGCTCTGCATTGTATGCATCCCAAACAAATAAGCCCATAAAAAAAGGCCACCCTAGCAAGCAGACCGCACAACAAATCCCAAAAAAATGAAAGATTTATCTATTGAACCGAACATAATTAAACTGAAACGCATAAATAATACGGCTGACATAAATAATATTCGCAGCTTTTATCACCTGTTGAGCCTTTTTTAATATTTTTTTA
The DNA here is from genome assembly GCA_947562095.1 of Branchellion lobata. Lineage (NCBI taxonomy): Eukaryota > Metazoa > Annelida > Clitellata > Hirudinida > Piscicolidae > Branchellion > Branchellion lobata. Next base: position 7,487,107 of record OX387250.1, on the reverse strand, counting down.
TTTTTGTTATTTGTAAATTTTGTCATGCTTTGTAATATATCCTTCGTTTGGGTGTACTTCACGCAATGGGGGCTACATACAAAGAGAGTTTCTTCCAAAAGTATGGTCACAGAGGCATTAAACAAAAAGAGTATAAGTTTTCTTGTATGCTAAGTTTACTTTTAATCATTTTTATTTTCTTTTAATGAAAATTTTTTAGAGACTGTGATCTCTAATATTCTAAGACGTCACATATTTTAGGTTTTAAAGAGACGAGACGAAAAGAGACACTTTGATTTACGAATTCTCTTTTTAATTCGATTTTTTTAAGGGAAAAAAATTTGAATACTTTGAATTAAAAAAGTTCTGCTCTTTGAAATATGTTCAAACGAGTCTGGCAATGAGAGAATAATAAACCTGATGATTGAAAAGAATAATAAAATAAATAAAAATAAGCATGAAATAACTAAAATGGGAATAAAATAATTAGAAACAAAAATGAAATAATTAAAAATGAAAAAATAAATAAAAAGAAAGAATAAATTAATTAAAAATAAGAATAAAATAATAAAAAGAAAAAATAAATTAATTAAAAATAAGAATAAAATAAATAAAAAGTAATAAAAGAATATTCAAAACGTACATTGCAATGATATTATGTAATAGAATGTATATATAAGGTAATAGTGTTTCAATAAATATATTAATGAGATAAAAAAAAACATGAATATAAAAACAAATAAAAACCGAATAATCCAACAAAAAAATGAAAACTTAAAAAATAAAATGATGAATTTAGAAATAATAAATAATAATAAAAACATTTCGATTCTCTCAGTATTCTGGTCCGTGTTTGAGACAAAGCTGGTCATAAAGTAGCAGCGCACCCGAGTGTCACAAGCAGGACATTCGCACAAAGACACCCAGACATACAGGCATTCAAGCACACTTCATTAGTATTCTAGTAAGATATTGCAAATAAACATTGCCATAGAACAAGCCACTACACTAGGAACGATGCCGGCATAGGGTGGAATAGAAGACCGTGCCACACTTCGTAAATCTCAAAGCGCCAGACCCACTGTGCTCGTTTGGTAGGGAAGTTCTCAGATCCGGTTCGATCAGATAAGTCACCACACTCACACTTCAGAAAGATGCAATGAAACTTCAATGAGCTTCAATAAAGTTCGTCGGAGCAGTCGTATAAACTTCATCGCTACATAAATCGGCGTCTTTAACAAGTGTGCGCCCAGCGTGAACGGGCAAATCACACAATGGCAGAAGACCACATCTGTTGTGGGCTTTAATTGAGACTTGAATAAGATTTCTAAGCAAGTAAAAACTTCAATCTTCACGACCGCCACGCCGTGATCGCTACACGCCTCTCTGAGCAGAGGTGTAATGGAGACGCCAAAATCTTGACATTTCCGCCAAACACGCGTAATTGTAGCCGCTTTTCTCCACTGCCACCAGTTGTAATTACAAAAGTTGGAAAGTTTGGGAAACTCTCGGAAACCTCGAGAAAGTCGGAGAAGTAAAAAATGTAAAATTATTTCAAAAGAAAAAGAAACTATAAAAGCGACAGTAATTATAATTACGCTGATCTACAATGCCTTATCTGCCAAACTAAATCATTACGGGTCTTTATTCGTGGCCAGTGGGTGCTGGCTTTTGCGACATTTAACTTAATCAACTCGAAAAGATATGCAAGCTTCAAAGGCTCGTCTGAGTGATGAGGGAGATTACGAAAGTGGTGATAATGATTTAAAAAACGACCTTTTGTTAATCAGCCGCTTAACTGGAACTTCAAAGGTTCTTATCTAGCCGGTCATCCCAGGCAGTGGTGCCCTAACGCATGATGAAGTATAAGGTGCTGGAAAGCAATGAAGGGTTAGAGTAAAAGCGTAAAAATATTTAACACCGATTGGTGGTTTCAGATTTTTACGCTTCGAGTTGAAGTTTGCAAAATTGTTGGAGCAATAATAATAATTAAAAGTATAAAATAAATGAAATACTAATAATGGTAATAAAAATGATAATGAATCATAATTGTATCTGCATGCGGGTAGGAAGGAGACGGTATGGTCTAGCGGATAGATGAAAAGATGAATGAAGAGATGAAGAGATAATTGAATTTAAGAAAAAGATGGATGGATTAGAAGTGAATTAATTAATTAATTAATTAATAGATAAAAAAATTAATGGATGAATGGATAGATGGATGGATGAAACAATCAGTGGATTGTAGACTGATTGCCCAGATACATGGATAGATTAAATAAATTTTGATGAATGGACAAATAGAAGGATGAATGAATAGACTGATGAATGGATACACACATAAAAAATATATAAAAAAGAAAATAAATGAATGGATAAGTAGAGTAATGAATGAACAGATGGATGGATGGGTAGGTGAATGAAAGCCTAAATGGGTTGGTGGGTAGATAGCATCACAGGCCGCCTAATTGAAGTAGCACAGGTAGCGAGTGCGGGCGAATCAAGGGCAGATAAGTGCCTGCACCCTTAGAGCACTCCACAAGGCGCACAATGAAAACTCTCGGCTTGTGATCGTTAGGAACTGTGCCGACCAACTCTGAGTTTGAGTATCTTGTAATTAGCTAACCTTCTTCGTTCAATACATTACGTAACATCGCAGTGTGGTTTGTACTGGGTGGTATCAATATCATTTGGTTTTATAACTTTATTTTTCAAAACTCGAAGCTTTTGGAGATATTTCTAAAATCAGTGAAGCTGGCAAGTGTGCAGGAAATGGTAGAAAAAAGGCGGTGAAGGAGGTAGAGGAAAAGGAAACCTAGAAAGAAATGTGGTGAAAAAAAAGAAAAATGAGGAGTGTGTGGTTGGGGAACTGAAATAAGGGTCAAGGTAGGATGAGAGAAGAGGAGATTTCCAGCATTTGAAAACGTGTTATACTGCTCGGGTAGAACAAAGGTAGTGCGTTGGCATTTGATTACTGAGTGCTTGGTGAATGGATTGTAGCTTGGTGCCTTCAAAGTGACTTGAGTACGTTGAACTCAAAAAGATCATTTGCTCAATGGTGAGGTAGACAACCTTGCTTGTGCAGTTAACTTTTGCATACTTAACTAACAGTCGAGTAAATGGTCCCCTGCTACAGGTAAGTGCTCGAGTTGATGTTTGTTGTTTATATGCAGGTGCATGCATGCACTACAAACGTACTCACAAACCAACACAAACACACACACACACACACACACACACACACACACACACACACACACACACACACACACACACACACACACACACACACACACACACACACACACACACACACACACACACACACACACAAACACACACACACACAAACACACACACACACACACACACACACACACACACACACACACACACACACACACACACACACAAACACACACACACACAAACACACACACACACACACACACACACACACACACACACACACACACACACACACACACACACACAAACACACAGGTACAAAGCCTCGAAAACAAATACAATAAGACGTATAGGAAGGCATAAAATATGAATGAGATTCGCAGAATACTCAACACGCCAAGACACGATATACCATGCACCAGCGTCTCTTGCCTCTTCCAAGTCTCCTTCCATAAATTTATGAACATCGTGCTTAACATTGTTGCAAGTAATGTAATGATGATTGTTGGTAACATTAGTAATAAAATTGCCAATACTATTGCTATTAACAATATAAGCAGCATTGTATCAAATATTGATACTAGAATTGTTGTAAACAAGGTTATTATTATCAGCTTACTTATTAACATAGTTATTAACATTCTCAGAAACAACTTTGCAGACACTGCTATTAAAATTGTTAATATCATTGTTTAAGGACGGTTAGCAACCGTCTGCTCGTCTATCAAACGTCTAGCAACTGAAAGGTATGAATGAGCTTGCGGAAACATCCAAGACTGTCTTGTCTGCAGCGACTGAAGAAGCCAACACGCCTTCTACGGTAGAAAAATCCGTAGAGAGGTGGTGAAAAACACAAGTGGTGGAAGGTGAAGAAAATAGAAATGGAGAAAAATTACGGTGAAAAGGAAGAATTTTGGTTGAATGACTGAAAGGATGTTAGGTGAGAGAAACATTGGAAGAATAATTAAGAGAAAAACGGTGGAGTGATTAAAGAAGTATTTATTTGTTCAAATACTCAAAAAATACTCAAATACTCCCAAACAAGGCTACAAAGGAAAGTTGAAAAGACAAAGTTCAGACTTTGAGAAACAATAACAATGATTACTAGCACACAGGGCCAGAATAGACTGCGAAGTTTGATGCCTCGAAACAGATGTGGTAGCGCAGCCGTGGTAGTAGTTGCAATGGTTTCGGTAGTTGTAGTAGTGGATACGCTTGCCGTGGTAGTATTGGAAAATATGGCTAGTGATAGTGTTGTTGGTGGTAGTTGTGATGGTGTTGTTGGTGGTGGTTGTGATGGAGTTGTTGGTGGTAGTTGTGATAGTGTTGTTGGTGGTAGTCGGAACGGTGTTAGCGATAACACTTAAAGATTTTTGTTATTAATGATAACAGTGAAGATAGTAGTGATAATGGCAGGAGTTATATTGATAATAAGAGGGAAGTGAAGACTGAAGTTTTAGTGATAGGATAATTAATGACCGGATCACGAAGAAATTTTTTTTCATTTTTCATATTCTTTTCATTTTTCTCCGTTACTTCTGCTTTTTCACGTGCCTTGATAAAAACAAAACTTCGTTTAAAGTTTTCGACAGCTCATTTTGATGCTTTATGGTGGTGGGCATGATGTTTGCTTGGAAATATAGGCAATAAATGGCTGTGTTAGCTGCTGAAGGAATTGCCTTTTAAAAAGTCCCATAGTGTTTCACTGTTTAGTAAATAGTTATCGAGTTTCGCCAAACGATCAATTTAATTCTGTTATTATTATAATTGTTATTTATTATCATAATTGTTATTTATTATTATAATTGTTATTTATTATTATAATTGTTATTTATTATTATAATTGTTATTTATTATTATAAATTAATGTTTTCATTTATATATTTATTTCCAAACAATTCATCATTACTTATTCAGTATCAGACTACTCATACAGCACACCACCTCTCTACAACCACAACTGGTAATTTTGAGTGGCATTATTCAGAGTCGTGAGATTATAAACGGCTTGCGACATTTCTATGCCTCACTTGAGAACAATTTCATTTCGAATGATTCAGTTTTTCTCATTATATTCCTCCCACTATTTTCTTCTTATCTTTGTTCGAGTGACCCGACGGATGATAGCATAGAGATTAGGGCATAAATTTATAGTGGATATACGTTGCATTAATTGTGCCTTTGAAACAACAACCCTGCCATTGCCTTTCATCCCTCTGATTATGTCGCCTTTGATAGCTGCGGAAACTTCCAGTCTACACTCATACCGGTCTTTTCTATACTTCAATTGCCGCCTTTGTTGTTGTAAATGTTCTCGTTGTGAAAGCCTTTTTAAACGTTTAATCGAAACTCGAAAAAAAAAATAACATTAACATACACGGACACACGCACACACACGCACAGAGACAAGCACAAAAACGGACACAAATTGGCGGAGATAAAATATATAATTAAATATCGCCTCTCGCAGAATGCCTGTGGCGGCATAAAAAAAACATCACACTACTGCCAGAAGATTAGCTAGAGATCAGATTGAGATTAGATTGAGATTAGATTAGTGTTTAATGCTGACGTCTATTGCGGGGGCGTCGAGTGTCAGACCATTATCATCAAGTTATGTAAAGTATCAGGAGCATTATGACATATTAAAATATTATGACCAATAAAAAAGTATAACGTATAAAAATGAAAAAAATATTTTTCGAAATAGAAAAAATAATTAGATATAGGATAAAAATGAAATTTAAAAAATATAATAATATTTTAAAATATTCCCAGGGCTACAGGAAGGAAGAAGACTCTTAATCTCCTTTTAGCTTGCTATTAATATTGAAAATAACATAGGCATTTTATTCATAAGTTTGTCGCTTATAAAAATGAAAATATCACAGCGAGACACACAGACATGAAGATGAGAATACACAATAAAACTTCAATTTATGTGGTTTTAGAGGCAATAAAAATCCGTTTAGTTTTAAAAAAGCTTAATAAAAGTCTATTTGTTTAGATGGAATCTCTGTTAAAGTCGCTTTGTTCAACAACACCCACCCATAAACCTCATAAAGAACTTTTCAATTAGACGCTCAACACATAGTGTCACATTGTGTCCTTACCAGTGACCCAAATACAAGCACGACTATTAACCTAAAAAAACCATTTGAACATAAACACTTAGAGAAACTTCACATGCACACACACGCACGCAGGCAGACACACGCACGCAAGCACGCACGCAGACACACACACACACACACACACACACACACACACACACACACACACACACACACACACACACACACACACACACACACACACACACACACACACACAAACACACACACACACACACACAAACACACACACACACACACACACACACACACACACACACACACACACACACACACACACACAAACACACACACACAAACACACACACACACACACACACACACACACACACACACACACACACACACACACACACACACACACACACACACACAAACATGTGCACAGACAAATAATGTCTGAAGCACACCTGATATCATTGAGCCACACGCGGCCATGCTCACTCACCAAAGACAACGGCACGAACACATTCTCCCACGCCACCTCTGCACAGCCACACGAAGAGACAAATAAACAAAAACCCCTACACGAACAGGAAGACAGACAGGCAAGCAGACAGAAGCAGATATAGACACACACGCATGAACACGCACAGGCACAGACACACATACACACATACACGCACACAGGTGGAATGCAAGCAAGCGGACCCTCATGTCTTGCATCCTTCAAGCACTCAACCTCCTCGTCACTTCACTTCTCTCCGAACCTTCTGACCTCTCGAGTTCATCATTTGTTGAATTTGTATAATTTAGAATCATTTATATCTTTTAATTGATTATTTTTTTTATTTTTTCTTTGTTGCAAAATGTTTTTTTTTCCAATTGTTTATTTTAAATTATTTATTTAAATTTTTAAATATTTATTATTAAATCAAATTTCAAAGAATAAGTTAACTCAATAATTTCAAATTTCAAATATCATAATTAATATCAATTCAATTTCCCTCATTATAATGCCTCATTGCAGTCACCTACTCCAATAAGCCACCTCTTCAAAGTGTCTCAACGTCAAACATGAGCCTCAAAAGGTGGGCGATCCATGAAGGCGGGCAACAAAGTCTGGACTGAAAATTTCTTAAAAGTATATTGTGACGTATGCGCATGGAACTGGAAGATTGAAAACTTGATTGAAATGTTATCGGGAAAAAATTGTTTGAAGGTTTATTAAGCAAGAAGTGGTTAGAAAAGGAAAGGTGAAGGAAGGATGGGAGGGATGAAGAAGAAGTGAATGAAAGAAGAGATGGAGAGATGGAGAAGGAGTGAATGAAGGAAGAGATGGAGGGATGAAGAAGAAGTGAATGAAGGAAGAGATGGAGGGATGAAGAAGAAGTGAATGAAGGAAGAGATGGAGAGAGGGAGAAAGAGTGAATGAAGGAAGAGATGGAGGGATGGAAAATAAGTGAAGAATGAAAAATAAAAGAATGAAGGAAGGTGGGAATGCATGGATGAAAGAATGAAAGAATGAGAAATGCATGGATGACAGAATGAAAGAATGAGGAATGCATGGATGAAAGAATGATGAATGCATGGATGAAAGAATGAAAGAATGAGGAATTCATGGATGACAGAATAAAAGAATGAGAAATTCATGGATGACAGAATGAAAGAATGAGGAATGCATGGATGACAGAAATGCTTCAAAGATTCGATTGATTTGAGCAGCATTCCAAGGGCAACAGAAATAACGACGTTTATGAATAGATAAATAATTGAAATGAAAAATAATAAACATAGAATTTAAAGGAAGAGATATTAATAAACGATAGAAATAGTTTTAAAATCAAAATAAAATTGAAAATAAAAATGTTAAAAAGATTAAAAATAAATAAAACATTGATGAACAAACAACAACAATAACAAACAGAATAAATAATAAACCATAGAAACAGCAAACAAATAATAAGGAGGCCGATAAGAAGGCGATATGAATGAACCGATAAATCGGTGTGGAGTTCCTGTGCATCAGAGGTGATCATTCAACGCTGGACTGGTGTCTCCCTCCATGGTTGTGAGGCTAGTGTCCGAAGCATTGGAAAAGACTGATGATTTGAAATAATAAGCTCGTAATGAGTTTGGAATGCTTTTTGAGAGGTTTTGCAATGTCGTTATGCTGTGACTGCAAGCAACATCTTATCTGCTGGGCCACATATCTACGTGACAAGAATCTAATAACTTGTGAGCGCAAACACACACGCATATACACATGCACGCACACACACACACACTCGCACACACGCACATACACACACGCAAACCATCGTACAAACTCACAAACACTCAAACATACAAGCAAAGGCACATAGACACATCCACCCGTATGCACACACAGGAGAGCACGTCTGAAAACAATACGACCATAAAATCACATGTGAGATATGAAGGTGATTATTGCTGTGGAACAACACTCACAAACAAAATCACACGTACCTACAACACCCATGCAGACATGAACACACTTGTGCATTGAAACAAGAATACACACATCCACCCAGACGTTTAACCACACATCCGCGCACACACAAGAGACACAAACACGCACAGACAAGAAAACACACGCACACAAACACCCTGATCCGGAGACGCATTCATAATATCTGACAAGGCTAAGCGTCACAAAAGTCCATGCCAATCACGTGGTTTCTAAAACTTGCACCTCCGAGGCCTTCCATGGACCACAACTTGCCTCTTCCCTGCCTTCACGCCTTATGTTTGCCTCACTTCGACTAAGCGTTGCTTTGTGTTGTTTATTGTGCTGTTTTGTATCGTTTTGCTTTCCTTTCATTATATTATTTTTTTATTTCTAAAAATTTTATTTTACTGTTTTGTGTTTTGTTGTATTGTATTGTATTGTATTGTATTGTATTGTATTGAATCACATTTCATCTTAATGTATTTTGTTTCATTTTTGTATTGTATCGCAAACGCTCCAAGCGAATCATGTGATATATAAACCTACCCGAACAAGGCGTACGTAGAATATCAATTAACCTTTGAAATTACGCGCTATATGAAGCTTCATAACCACCAGCGCAGGCGAGATTTATCACTGGTCATACGTTTGTATTAGCTAAAAAATGTCTGTAAATCAGTGCGGAGATAAAAATCTCATGTTCTTGGCGTCCAAGGGAACAAGCATTGAGATGTACAATGGTGGGTGTGTGGCACGAATGAGGCGTTTTATGATCATTGTTTTCCATCGAGGTACTTATACGATAATGGTTTATCACGAGAATTGCTCGCTACAAAAATGCAAACACAAACATATTGGTTGATGGTACATTTGATGGAGTGAATTGAAGCGGCAGTCAGGGCAGGAAATGGGGCTTTGTGAGAGAAGGTTGAAAAGATGGGAGCACCAACAAAGAATGAAACATTGTGTTTGACTACAAAGCACTAATGTGGTGTAGTAATGGTTGCTTTGTGTCTTCACAGAAGCACTCTTAGCATGACTGATTGGACTTCTCATGAGAGGTAACAGTTAATTACGCTCAACAAGAACCCAGCTCAATACATGGAAGAAGAACAAGAAATGTAGGATTGCTGTAACATAGCCTTCCATAGTTTTTTCTTCGCCACTTTTGAGTTTGGAATGCCATGAAGCGCCTTGGCTGCTAACAGTTGAACTTTGAGAGCTACAATGGAAACCTTGAGAATCAACTTGGGAGCCATTTTACCTTTTGAAGTCATGGAATACAAATGATTCTTAAATCAAGAAAAGGATTTTTTGATTATTTAATAAAAGCTCATTAAGGAAAATTTGAAGTGCATTTGAAGTAGCTTTGAGTGACTTGCCTTAAAAGCGCGCATCTGTGTTGAATTAAGCATTTGCGTGTGTTTGCTAACATGCCTATGAACGTACGCTGACGACGCTTGCTTTCAACCCCTCTTAAAACTGTCTCTCCATGCCAGACTTTATCTACGTTTCCAAGTTAAAATTAGCAACAAAGTAATAAAGCAACATCGAGGCATGGTGGAAGCAAAATAACTGTGGAAAAGGATGTTTCTTGTGAAGTTTGAAGAGAAAGATTATCGTGTACTGGCTCTTCTTTGTACTTATAACTTCAACTCTTTTATACATGAATACTTTCCATACATACATGCACTGAAACTCGTGTACTAAGTACTTTTGCTACTTACTCATAATCAAACCAATTAATCTGAATTTCATTTTCTAGATCGGCTTGAAGTTCAAGCCAATAGACATAATGGTTGAAAGTGCTTCAACGTCAACGTAATCAAGCCCAACAACACTTCTCTAGAGGCTTCAGCAAATATATTTTGTTCGAAACGTCACGAAAAAGTTCCGATTCCATGTACAAACTTCTATTCGAAAGTTTTCGTAACATTGAGAATTGCAAGAATACAAGCTGATATGTGTCAGGCGATGAATATTTAAAGATTAAAAATAATTTTTCATAGAAAATGTTCTAAAATTTTCAAAACTACAAAACACCTCTGGAACCATGTCGAAGTTTAACATGTTGAACTTGAGTTTATGCAAACCACTCATGATCCCCTTTCTCTTATACACTACACCGCCCACTCTTTATCAATCTTTCAGCCAGCTACGGGTAACAACACATGAGCCTACTTCCACCCACTAATCAATCGCTCCTACAAACCACAATAAAAATTGAAATGACCTCGACGCCCATCAACTAACCAACCAGCTAAGCAACAAACAACCACTAATACACTAAAATCTCCACAGCTCCCCAATAAAAACCTCCCTAAGCAGTAACCTACTAACCCACCGGAAATTCAGTAAATCCCAAAATAAGAAAAAACACGTTTAAAAAAACAATCACCAACCCAACCAACCACCCATCCAAGCAACCACTCATCCAAGCAACCACTCACCCAAGCAACCACCCACCCAACCAACCACCCACCCAACCAACCACCCATCCAACCACCCAACCAACCACCCATCCAAGCAACCACCCACCCAAGCAACCACCCACCCAAGCAACCACCCAACCAACCACCCACCCAACCACCCATCCAAGCAACCACTCACCCAAGCAACCACCCACCCAAGCAACCACCCACCCAAGCAACCACCCAACCAACCACCCATCCAACCAACCACCCATCCAAGCAACCACCCACCCAAGCAACCACCCACCCAACAAACACCCAACCACCTACTGACCCACCAAACCCCCCAGCACTCAAGCAAATCACCCACCTTTGACGATGAGAGAAGCAGCTCGGCTTTCCCTCTCACCAGCCTCGTTGTACGCCACACACACGTACTTCCCACTGTCTTCCTTCTCCACTCCAATCACCACCAAACTGCCATCTCCGTCACCATCATAACCCAGACTATGCTCCAACTCTTCCCCATCCTTGCGCCACTTAATGTGAGGGGGTGGTTCTCCCTTGGGTGGTAAACAGCTGAAGGTCACTTCTTCTCCAGGCTCCACCTTGGAGTCTTGAGGCTCCTTCATGAACTGGTCTTCTATCACTGTTGGGTGGTGTGAAGGTTGCACTGTGAAAGACGTGGTGAGATTGGGAGGAATTAGTGTTGGTGGTGGATGGGTGGTTTTTTTGGTGGTTGAGTGGTTTTGGTAGTGGTTGGGTAATTTTTGTGGTGCGTGGTTGAATTTTGTGGACTACATGGTTAGTGTAGTCAAGTGTTGTGGTTGAGTGTTATGTTTGAGTGTTGTGGTTGAGTGTTGTGGTTGAGTGTTGTGGTTGAGTGTTGTGGTTGAATGTTGTGGTTGAGTGTTGTGGTTGAGTGTTGTGGTTGAGTGTTGTGGTTGAGTGTTGTGGTTGAGTGTTATGTTTGAGTGTTGTGGTCAAGTGTTGTGGTTGAGTGTTATGTTTGAGTGTTGTGGTTGAGTGACGTGTCTATGAAAGGAGTTTTGAATGGCCTTTGTGGCTGATACGAAGGCTTAACGAAGTGGCGAGAGGTTGAATGCCTTTGCATTCTTCACGAACAATGCAGTCAAAATTTTAAAAATTTTTAACAAAGAACTTTGTGGTGATTTGTGGAGTGATGAAACTTCGTTGGTAGCCATTGCGTGCTGATGGAAATCTATTCGAACCAGAAAGTCATTTGGAAGCAACTTCTTGCAAGATGTGCGTAAAGGAGTGCTTGAAAATATTTATAAAACGCCATTTGTCTTTAGAAGCTCAAAAAGGCTAAAAAATAAACTTAATCATCATTGTCATCATCATCACCATCACCACCACCATCATCATCATTATCGTCGTTGTCGTCGTCGTCGTCATAATCATCATCATCATCATCACCATCACCACCACCATCATCATCATTATCGTCGTTGTCGTCGTCGTCGTCATAATCATCATCATCATCATCACCATCACCACCACCATCATCATCATTATCGTCGTTGTCGTCGTCGTCGTCATAATCATCATCATCATCATCATTATCATCATCATCATCATCATCATCATCATCATCATCATCATCATCATCATCATCATCACCACCACCACCACCACCACCACCACCACCACCATCACCACCACCACCACCACCACCATCATCATCATCATCATCATCATCATCATCATCATCATCATCATCATCACCACCACCACCACCACCACCACCACCACCACCACCATCATCATCATCATCATCATCATCATCATCATCATCATCATCATCATCATCATCATCATCATCATCATCATCATCATGGTAAAACGCCTACTCGCATGATATGAATGCCGAGGTAGCAAGGAAGATAAATATTATAGTGATTGAGTTGCAGTGGCGCATCGGAAGGATGATTGATGGTGGGTGGTGGATGTGATTGCTGTCTTCATTGTTGATGGCTGATGGATGGGCCTTCAACGTGAATAAATATTGAAAAAATACTCTTCGATTGGATTTGTGATTGACGTGATGAAGGAATGAAAAAAGATTGGATGATTGAAGATGGGTGAAAAGATGGATGAGTGGAGAAGAAATGGAAGGAACAATGGGTGAAAAGATGGATAAACGGATGTGAAGCTGGATGAATGGATAAGATTGATGATTGAGTAAATAAAGGAATATAGAGAGATTAATGAAGGATAAATGGATGATGGGTGGATGAATGAATGAAAAGGGGTAAAGAAGGATGAATAGGAAAATAAATGATGAATAGATAGATGGATGGTGGATAGACAAGTAGATGAAGGTTCGTGGGACGGATGAAGGTTAGTGGGATAGATAGATAGGAATGTTGTTGATAGATGAGCAGACAAAAATAGGTTGATGAGGAGAGAAAAATGTGGTTAAGTGGGTTCATGAGTGCATGGATGTGGGTGGCTCTTTGAAGCTTGATTGCATTTATAATTGGAAGGGAGGCAGGGGTGCAGGGAGGAAGGCAGGGGGGCAGGAAGGGATAACGATGATGGAATGGAGGATGAGTTCGGAATAGGCAAACAAGGCGGAGAGGAACAATCAATTTTTTCTCCGTTATATGTTTCAGTCTTTACGACGACTCCCAACACCCTCCAAAAAAGGTTATTAAGAATCACACGAGGCGGGCAAGCATCAATCAGACACGTTTGTGTACACAATGTTTCGAGTCAAGTTCCCGAAACAATACGGCCTACACCCCTAAAAACAAATCTTTCGAAAACTCGATGGTTGAATAACCGTGTTTTCAATTGGCTCAGCTCTGTATAACAATGCAACATTGTTGGAAAACACAACATAGTACAACAACAAAATGAAATAAAACACAAAGTATGACAACACAACACAGCACAACTACTTACCACTACATGCGTCATTACAGCGCTCATAATATACATCTAACAATAACAAACAACATCAACAACAACCAACATCAACAACAAACGAGATCAACAACAATAACAACCAACACCAACCAAAAGCAACAACAACAACAACAACAACATCCAAAAGCGACAACAACAACCAAAATCAACAATAACAACAACCAACAACAACAACAACCGATTACAAAGGTGTTATTGTTGATTTATCATTGTCTCTCGAGAAATCTCGTTGATAATTGACAGAGACTGTCCGCTTGTTTGCTGAGAATTCAAGTGATAAGAAAGTCCCAAATATACGAATTAATCGTGAAAGCGATTCTGATGGATGGCTTCGGAGTGAGACTTTATCACCAGCCTCATTCTCCGATGGAGTTCGTTGGTAGGAGTCTCTGGTGACAAACCTTATCGATTGTATGCGGTCCATAATGCATCTCCACAGTACCATGAAATCTACTGCGGCATTATGATGGGAGGGTGGGTTGGAGAGAGTGGGTTGGGAAGAAATGGGTAGAGTGGAAAAAAAGGAATGGAAAAGAACGGGTGGGAGGAAAAGGAAAATGGGTGAGAGTTTGATGGCAGCAAAAAAAAAGAAAAAGAAGGAAGGAAGAAAAAGGGAGAATAAAAATGAGGCAAAAAAAGGGAACGAATAGACGAAAGAGAGAAGGAGAGGAAAAGAAGAGAAAGGTTTAAAAGTTCCGTGGTATTGTTGTTTTGGTGTTATTGCGTGGTGTTGTTGCCATGATAATGTTGCCGTGGTGTTGTTGCCATGGTATTGTTGCTGTGGTGTTGTTGCCATGATAATGTTGCTGTGGTGTTGTTGCCATGATAATGTTGCTGTGGTGTTGTTGCCATGATAATGTTGCTGTGGTGTTGTTGCCATGGTAATGTTTCTGTGGTGTTGTTGCGGTGGTAATGTTGCTCTGATGTTGTTGTCATGGTAATGTTGCCGTGGTCTTGTTGCGGTGGTAATGTTGCTCTGATGTTGTTGTCATGGTGATGTTGCCGTGGTCTTGTTGCCATGACGATAAAGGACTGTGATTAGTAGCGTTATTATCTTTCAGTGTTTCCGCCGTAGATATCCTTCTTATCGCATGCCTCAAGTATCGTGTTTGCTGAGGACCGTCGAATGAATGGATGAATGGATGGCTGGATGGATGAATGGATGGATAGATGGATGGATGAATGGATGGATAGATGGATGGATGGATGGATGAATAGATAGATGAATGAATGGAGGGATGAGTAAATGACTGAATGAGTAGCTGAATAAAGGATAATGACTCAATCGGAGGTCGGTTGTTGCGATTGATGATGAAGTTTTTAAATAAATTAGTTTTTACGAAACACTCAGTAATATGACAAAAATTAAGTTTAATTGCAAAAAAGAACGCGCAAGAAGGTACTGAGAGGTGTTCAGAAGGCTCTGAAGGTGTTTCAGAGGTACTGAGAAGGTAAGCGAGGGTTGAAGGAGTTACAGAGCACAAACACGGGATGAGATTCCTGTTTAATAAATATCCCAAACAACGAAGTTTATTAATAAACTAAAAGTGAATTTAATGAAGAGCATGACTAATGGTGACATCAATAAGTTCGTGAACAATAGTTATTCAACAGCACACACATTAACAATCACCAGAAAAGCCACCTACACAAGTAGCCACTGTTCAGCTGCTCAGGGCTACAATAGATAGATTTTGAGTCTATAAAGAGAGAATTTGCCATGTATTGTTTAAACATACAATACAATGAAATTTTCTGGGACGCGATTTGCTTGAGGCTTGTATGTGTGTGTATCTGCGTGTTTGTCTGTGTGAGCGCATGCTTCGAGGCTTAAGTTAATTTTGGTTAAAGCGGAGTGCACCGGATGCTGGATGAAAATTCATTTTTGAAACTTCCATTCTTGATCGAAATGTGAGCGTCCAATGTTCTGGTCGAAGGAACTTTCCACTGCTGTAGCTGCAAACAGGAGTGCGTATGTGACGTCATCACAACAGACCTCTCAATTGCTTTCGTTAAAACGTGATTCTATCTCATGTAAACTAACTCTCAATTGAGGTCTTCAAACAATCTTCAGGCGGTGAAGCACGGAAAAAAGTTAAAATGCAAAGCGAAGTTTTGAGCAAAAACCCTCAAAGGACCTTTCAAGCAATATTTGTGTGTTTTTATGGAAGTCTGCTACACCTTCGAGGCCTTTAAATCATTGCCACATGCACTAGCAAGACATTATTGTTGCTGTTAATATCTCTCGTAAGTGTATTGCGTCACAATGGAGAATTGTTACGAGACGACGTCAATATAATTGGAGTTGTTTGCATTAATCTGATTAATCTTCCTTAACCCAATTACATAGCATTTGAGGTCTGAGTGCTTGAGGAATGTAAGTGGTAACCGTTTTGGCATTAAAATTGAAAATACTATTATGAATGATTATAACTGTCTTAATTAAGATGGATATGAAGAACAATATTAAAATACTTCCAAAAAAGGACCTACTACAGAAATAATCAAAATTTGGGATTTGAATCTAATCTAATCTTTTGTAAACTAATCTAATCTTTTTTAACCTAATCTAATCTTTTGAAACCTAATCTAATTTTTTTAACCTAATTTAATTTCTTGTGAATAAAATTAATTTTTTCCAAACTAGTCTAGTCGAAACACTCGTATGGTTTTTTTTATAGTTTAATGATGGAAAAAATTTGAAAATTATTAAAAAAATTTTATAAAAATAAAAGTGAGTCGTTTTAAAAATCTAAATGAAAGCGAATGACGAATAAGATATGAAATAATATAAAAAGTGAATATAAAAAATTGTAAGAATAAAATAATTTTGAATTATAACATAATATAATTTAAAATGAAATAAAATAAAATTTAATTAAATATAATTTGAAAATAAATTAAATAAAATTTAAAATAGAATTAAATATAATTAAAAATAAAAAAATAATTTTTTTAAATGATATAAATTAACCTGTGAACCTTCAAAATGCTTTTTGAAGTCACCCCGAACATATTGAGATGATTCTGAAATATTGGTCGCTGACATGGTCGCATTTGTTTCGTTCGGAAGAAGATCATAAATTATACGAAAAAAGATATAAAAATATTTCGTAAATGTTTTGATGTTTTTATTTTCATTTTAGTTCGCTTTCAAAAGTTAATAGTATATTATAAAACGGTCGTGGCGTTGTTTTGAAGGCAAGAAGACCGCCTAGAGACGTCTCATCTTTGCGAAATCAATTGAAAAAGACAACGGCATTCATGAAAACAACCCCAGCCTTGTTCATCAAAGTTTACTCTCTCCTACCATAGTTATCATCTCCAACATCATTAAACATCACCACATCAACCACACCAGCACCACAGCAACCACATCAGCGCTACAACACTAATGACAACTCTAACACAGCAAACAGCATTCCATCTTTACTAAAATCACCTCCAGGCCCAAACGACAGAGATCTTCAAAGCATCATAGCCAAAAATTCTACCCACACCACCAACAACAACCAAACACTGTCTACACCACAACCAACAACAACAACAACAGAAACACCAACAACAACACCACCAACAACACCACCAACAACGCCAACAACACCAACAAGCACACAGACCACTCCATGCAGTCAGGCATGGCTTCTCAGCTGTAACAGAACACTCGAGTTGACTAATGCCACCCTCCAAACCCTCAACCACTGCCCTTTTCTATCCCACTGCCAGCAAAAATAAAACCAATAAAAATAATGAAAATAATAATAATAATATAATAATAATAATAATAATAATAATAATAATAATAATAATAATAATAATAACAATAATAATAACAATAATAATAATAATAATAATAATAATAATAATAATAATAATAATAATAATAATAATAATAATAATAATAATAATAATAATAATAATAACAATACAAATGATCAGTGTAATCTGTAAAGCGCCAAAGCAAGCATCTGGGGCGCCACAAAAAACTACCACTTTTTTTCTTTTATTGTTTTATTTTTCTAACAAATGCTTTTATTTATTTTTTTTTTCTAATAAATTTTTATTTTTGAGTATTTTTTAATAAATTTTAACTTTTTCCTGTTTTCCATCTACGTCATCGTACATTCTCTCGTGCAGTTGTTCCAACGGTTGTTTTGAAGGAACATTTTCCAATACACTGATCAAATTTCCATCACGAAAAGTAACATCAAAACTCAAAACCCAAATCACGTGCGCAGTTTTCGTTGCAAAAATTGTTTAAAAATTTATACAATTTTGAAATAATGTTAACCGTGGCTTAAGACCCCTCTCACGTGTGGTAAAACACGTTATAAAAATAATTAAAATAAAAATTAAATAAATGCCAACAAGAATAATGAGAATAATATACATAAAAATGAAGTAAATGAAGTCAAAATAACAATAGTAATAAAAATAATAATAATAATAATAATAATAATAATAATAATGATAATAATAATAATAATAATAATAATAATAATAATAATAATAATAATAATAATAATAATAATAATAATAATAATAATAATAATAATAATAATAATAATAATAATAATAATAATAATAATAATAATAATAATAATAATAATAATAATAATAATAATAATAATAATAATAATAATAATAATAATAATAATAATAATAATAATAATAATAATAATAATAATAATAATAATAAATAAAAATAATAATAATAATAATAATAATAATAATAATAATGATAATAATAATAATAATAATAATAATAATAATAATAATAATAATAATAATAATAATAATAATAATAATAATAATAATAATAATAATAATAATAATAATAATAATAATAATAATAATAATAATAATAATAATAATAATAATAATAATAATAATAATAATAATAATAATAATAATAATAATAATAATAATAATAATAATAATAATAAAAATAATAATAATAATAATAATAATGATAATAATAATAATAATAATAATAATAATAATAATAATAATAATAATAATAATAATAATAATAATAATAATAATAATAATAATAATAATAATAATAATAATAAAAATAATAAAAATAATAATAATAATAATAAAAATAAAAATAATAATAATAATAATAATAATAATAATAATAATAATAATAATAATAATAATAATAATAATAACAATAATAATAATAATAATAATAATAATAATAATAATAATAATAATAATAATAATAATAATAATAATATAAATAAAAATAAAATAATAATAATATTATTATTATTATTATTATTATTATTATTATTAAAAATAGACATAAAAATAAATTAAATAAATTAAAAACAATAATAACAATACACATAAAAATGGACATAACAATAATAATAATACTAATATAAATTTAAAATGTACACGATATTTGAAAGAAATTGTGAATGAATTCAAGTTATGAAGCGCCAAAGGAGGCAACAGTGCATTGGGAGGCCTTTGAGGACCTGTTGCATTGCCTGATCGACCGCCTGAGTGACGTACAGGAGCTGCAGCGAGCATAATAGAGACATTCGTTATGGGGGTGCACTGTTGGGAGATGTGAGAGGTTGTTGTGGTGTACTGTTGGGGGATGTGAGAGGTTGTTGTGGTGTACTGTTGGGGGATGTGAGAGGTTGTTGTGGTGTACTGTTGGGAGATGTGAGAGGCTGTTGGGGTGTACTGTTGGGGGATGTGAGAGGTTGTTGTGGTGTACTGTTGGGAGATGTGAGAGGTTGTTGTGGTGTACTGTTAGGGGATGTGAGAGGTTGTTGTGGTGTACTGTTGGGAGATGTGAGAGGTTGTTGTGGTGTACAGTTGGGAGATGTGAGAGGTTGTTGTGGTGTACTGTTGGGAGATGTGAGAGGTTGTTGTGGTGTACTGTTGGGGGGTGCGAGAGGTTGTTGTGGTGTACTGTTGGGGGGTGTGAGAGGTTGTTGTGGTGTACTGTTGGGAGATGTGAGAGGTTGTTTTGGTGTACTGTTGGGGGATGTGAGAGGTTGTTGTGGTGTACTGTTTGGAGATGTGAGAGGTTGTTGTGGTGTACTGTTGGGAGATGTGAGAGGTTGTTGTGGTGTACTGTTGGGGGATGTGAGAGGTTGTTGTGGTGTACAGTTGGGGGATGTGAGAGGTTGTTGTGGGGTACTGTTGGGGGATGTAGGAGGTTGTTGTGTGTTGTGTTTGTTGGGGGCTGTGATGGAGGTTATTGTTGTAGTGATTGGAGTCTATAGGAGTTGTTGTGATGGTGTGTTGTTTGGAGTTTGTTGTTATAATTAGATCTTGCGGTTTGGATTTCCAGTTCAAATTTTTAGTTTAATGTCGCAGTCACAAATTGCAGTTCAAAGCTGCAGTTTGGTATTGCAGCTCATAGCAGGTCCAGATAGTTCAAGACACGAAGTGTGGAAAATAATTTGCTTCATGCCGTCTCCCAGAGGAGCCATGAGACGACATCCATCATGCCAGGGTCCTCATCGATCGACCACCACGGCCCACTTTATGACACAGCCCGCTCGTCTGCGTTTGTCGCAAGGCGATTGCTGGGTGGCGCTTTCTTTCCGCATTTTGTTGTTTGTGTCGTTCGTTTGTTTGTTTGTTTATGTTTTTCTTGTTTCAGTTATTTTGTTTGTTATTTTGTTGTTTGTTGGTGTTATTTTTTAGATTTTATTTTACCACTGTGCGTAACGGACGAAGGGCTTGTCTCCCCGATTGGTGGAATGGTAGCGTTGATGGGTGTATACACGTCAGCCTCAGGGGAACTAGGACGTCCAAGGGTCATGGGCAATAATGGAAGATCATAGGGGGTGCATGCACGTCACGAAGGCGGAAGAGATCGAATGACTATTTATATCACAACATCACGTGACACCTTTTGGACATGCACATGCGATTAGTCTCAATTGTTCCAAACTGAAAAATGGGCCAGTGCCACGGGGGTGTGTGTCTTAATCATTCTTGCCTGCACCAAATCAAGCTGAGAGTGTTTCAATTTCAACTTTTTGGTATAAAAATGAAAAATAAAATAAATAAGACTAAATGAGAGCACGTAGTAAGAGGAGTTTATTCATCATTTTCTAAACTATTTTTTACAATTATTTTGCGTTGGCAATGACGAAGCACAAAGCACTGGATCTCTTCTAAGGCTCTCTTGCGCCTGTATTGTTTATGCCACAGTGCTTTAACTCACAGCCCTTTACAAAATAAATTAACTATCTAACTAAAATAACCTTTTTTTTATTTTTTGTTTCTTTTTTAATAATAATAACACAAAAATACTTATCGCGTTTTATAATATTATATTCTTGTTAATAAAAACAAAATTTTCCATTTTATTTTATTTGTTTTATTTTAATAAAACACATATATTTTCCATTTGTGCCCTTGTGAGCAAGGCAATGTATGGATTTATACTTTGATTTTATGTTTTGGAAAGCTCTTTTGCGAACATTTATGCGCTGGAAAATGAGAGAATTAACAAGGGGAGGAAGGAGTGTAAGAGAAGTTATAAGAGAGAATATAAGAGAGTCATAGAAACAATTTTAAAGGGTAATACAAGAAAAATGATCAAAGACTTATGTATAATGATATGAGGGTGCTTTGGCCTTGACGTCATTGCCCCAGAGGTTTATAGAACCTAACCACTTGATGCAACAATGGATCATTGTGATGGTGGTGGTGGCGATAATAATGATTGTGGCGAAAACGAGAGAGGTGATGAGAAAGGAAAAAATAAAAATAGAAAAGAAATCTTTGCACTCGAATGAATGAATGAAAAAACGTAAAAAGAATGAAAGAGAGGCCGTAAAAGTAATATATAAGTACAACAACAAAAGCATAAAATAAGCAGATTATATTATGTATAACCAATAGCAAAATAAAAATTAAAATGTAAAAATATGTGTTTGAAAATGAATACTGGCGCCAAAAGCAGTAGTACTAGCAGTAATATCAGCACAGTTTCTGCATTCAACCATTGATCCAGAAATTTTCGAAACTTTTATGTTTAATACACTCATCTGTTACATCCACCGCGGTCTGACTAATGGCCCTGTTAGCTCGATGGCACCTTTGAAGCAACACTCTTTACGACTGCCATGAAGTCACCACTACGAAGAAGCATTGATTCCGCTTTTCCTACCTTCGTGTTGTTATTATTATTATTGTTGTTGCTGTTATTATTGTGGTTGTTATTAATATCATTATTTTTGTTGTTACTTTTGTATTCTTACTATCACTATTATGTTTTGTGTTATTGTTTTGTTATTATGTCATTTCTGGTATTATTTTTTTTTTAATTTTAATATTATTATTCTTTGTGCCCCTATTTTTATTGTTATTGTTGTTGGCTGTTATTTGTCATTGCCATGCTTGGCGCTATGGTAACCACATCCGTCGATACCGGCATTGTGGTGTGACAAAGGATTATTAGAGTTATAGAAAATAAAATACTACTACTACCACTACTACCACTACTGATATTACTGAAAATAAAATTATTGAAAAAAGAATAAATCAAAATAATAAAAATAATAATAACAAAATTAAATAAATATCAATAACAAGGATAAAAACTATTGATTGGATGGTGGTGAGTGACGTTGTTTGAATTACAGAGCAGCGTCTGTTGCACATCACGATGAAGCATCGTTGCCATAGAAACCAAACAGGAATGTATCTTTGTCGTCGTGATTCCTCTATATCCCTCAGCGTCCCCTTTGATGTTTTGCTCGGTGGATTCAATTATGTTTCCCTTTCTTTATCTTTTTCTCTCTATTTCTTTCTATCTCTTTCTCTCTCTCTATTTGTTTCTATCTCTTTTTCTTTCTCTATTTCTTTCTATCTCTTTTTCTCTCTTTCTCTTTTTAGCTCTTTCTCTTTCTCTATTTCTTCCTATCTATCCTTCTCTCTTTTTATGCTCCTCCTCTCTTTATCTCAATATATCTTTTTTTACATTCTTTTTTCTAGAATTCATTTTGTTTTTTAATTTCCTCCCAATCTTTTTTCTTTCTCTCTTTTCCCTTCCCATCCGCTTGTTTCGGATGTTTTTGAGACTTTTATGTGTTATGAAAAACTTTATTACGTGCGGCATGTGTTGATTTCCTCATAAAAGCTTTCACTGTTCGAGAAGTCTACGAATTGTGTGAAAGTTATTTTTGAAAAATATCCCATTTTGACTTTTGTCTCTTTGTGTTCTATTCAAACGGCTGGGTGTTGGTAGTTAGTATTTAGATATTTACAATGATATTTTGGTCAGTCTTTGAAACTTTGAATAAAGCAAAGTTAACGTGCTTCGAATGACTGCTGAGACATTCATATGAGAAAGAGAAATGTTACTGGTGAATAAGTTGAATAATAACATTCCGAATTAATTAGTTAATTAATTAGAAGCACTAATTAGCACTGATGAATCATTGACGTCATCAACCGACACGTCATCAAGATGCCTTGTCACGTACATGAGTCTGTGAAGACCTTTTATTCATGTGCGTGTTGAATGTTTGTGTGTGTGTGTGTGTGTGTGTGTGTGTGTGTGTGTGTGTGTGTGTGTGTGCGTGTGTGTGCGTGTGTGTGTGTGTGTGTGTGTGTGTGTGTGTGTGTGTGTGTGTGTGTGTGTGTGTGTGTGTGTGTGTGTGTGTGTGTGTGTGTGTGTGTGTGTGTGTGTGTGTGTGTGTGTGTGTGTGTGTGTCGCGTTATGTCTAAAGTTGTTTCACAGCCTAGAGACAATCTCAGTCAGACGTTTCAAAATGTCTACTATTGTCTTCAGTAATGGCTGACTTCAGTTGGAGGGTAATGTACGGTGGCCTTCGTTTGTTTTTGTAGCAGAGTTTGAATGTGTTTGTTACTTGAAGTGAGGGTTGTTTGTTTATATTGACACGGGTGTTGTGAGATGCCAGTTCTAATAAGTACTTGAAGAAGACACAAAAAACACATCAAAAAACACATAAACAAACGCATAAACAAAAACATAAACAAACGCATAAACAAAAACATAAACAAACGCATAAAAAACACAAAAACATACGAATGATTACACGAAAATAAACAAACTTAAAATGAAAAACACATCGATAAAAACAATATAACCTTGGTATCTTCAGGTATAAATACTTGCAATCCGAGATTTTGACATACAAGCCAGCGTAAGAGTGTTCCAGTGAGATGAAGGCAGCTTTCACTTGCTTGTTTGTGGTTTTTTCGATAAATGAACCCGAAAGGTTTGAACGTTACGTAATTGTTTGTAAGTTCACTGTCACGTAAACTGGCAGAGGAGGTTGTGGCGATGAGTGTGGAATGCCTTTGAAGTCTTCCACAGACCTTTCGCATGTTCGCGTAATCGTTCGCAGTGCAGTCTTCAAACCAGCAGCGTAGCTTCCTTCTTTAACGTTTTTAAAACAATTTTCGTGTGTTCTACACAGTTAAATAGAGTTTTACAATATTTATGTAGAGTTTTTTTTATGATTCTTCAAAGTTATAAAAAAATTATAAATATGTTCACATTTTTCATATGGTTCAGCAACTTCTTTAAACATTATGGCAATATATGTAAAAACTAAGCATGAAAGTGTTATACGAAGTTGTTACGATTGAGTTCTTCACCTACATGTTCACACGCGTTCATAAATACACACACATCAAAACAAAACTCACATACAAAAGCACTTGAACATACACAAGCACATTTAAAAGAATATTCACACACACATGCACACAGACATGCACAAACATTCAACCAAACATTTCAATGACTTCTTAATGACTTCACTAAATAATCACTCATTCTCCAACCACTCTTTCGTTATTTACATTCCCCCCCCCCCTCCCCCCATCTTTTCTCATCCGCTCCGTCAGTCACTCATGTTTCAATCAAAGGGAATCCAAAAAACAGCGATTCCATCATTCCGAGCCACATGTAAAAAACACCCGTTGCTACTACATTTTCGTCCTTTGGAAACAATTTTTAATCCGAAGTCTGTCAATTTTTAAGCTTCAATCGGTCAGGTTTGTGTTCACTTTCACAAAACAACGTTCTTAAGCTTTATTCCACTTAATACAATTATTATTATTATTATTATTATTATTTATTCTCGCTTAGTACAACAACCTCCCCAAACACCCCAGCCCTTCTGTTACTCATACTAGTAGGTAGCACCCCGAGCACAGAAGAAAACAGAAAAAAAACTAAACAACGGCAACAACAACTTAAAAACAACAAAAAACAAGAAAAAAACTTAACAACAAAAAACAAGAAAAATTTTTAACAACAAAAAACAAAACATTT
This sequence comes from Branchellion lobata, assembly GCA_947562095.1. Classification (NCBI taxonomy): domain Eukaryota; kingdom Metazoa; phylum Annelida; class Clitellata; order Hirudinida; family Piscicolidae; genus Branchellion; species Branchellion lobata. Next base: position 7,461,727 of record OX387250.1, on the reverse strand, counting down.
TTTTCGACAACAAAAAACAACGACACATCCCTTAAAATAACAAAATAACAAGTTTAAAAACAACTTAAACCAACCACTAAAACGTCACACACACACACGCTATTGTTTTGAAGCTGTCACCGCCGATGCCACTTGAAAAATTTCGTTATTCTTAAAAATTCAAAGTTTTATTAACCAAATAGCTGGCTACAAAATTAATTGGTGATTATAATGAACAATGGATTGATTAATGGGTGATAAGGCTGAACAAAAGAGTCATTAGCTGGTGAAATCACATTATGCCGCAGCGTGAATATATCTCCGTGGGCAGAGAGAAGTTCCAAGGAAGTTCGTCTGCTACCTTTCAATAAATTAGAGTAGAAAGGAAACCGTAAATAATGGTTGGTTTTCGAACATGGGGCGTACAGATGGCACGGAATGATAAATCTTGAAGGTACAATCAATGATTCTTTCACTTATGCAGCCACCACAGCCTGACAGACCCTCCCAGTTCTCTCCCATGATGAATTTATTAGGGAACATGCTCATAGAGATGCATTTATTGAACGATTTGTTCCCGATGATGGATTTATTGGAACGTACTTCTTTACTCTCTCTTCATTGTCATCATCTTCCTCATCGCCGTCGTCATCATTATCATAACCATCCTCTTCATTCTTCTTCTTCTCCTTCTTCTTCTTCTTCTCCTTTTTCTTCTTTTTCTTCTTCTTCTTCTTTTTCTTCTTCTTCTTCTTCTTCTTCTTCTTCTTCTTCTTCTTCTTCTTCTTCTTCTTCTTCTTCTTCTTTTTTTTTTCTTCTTCTTCTTCTTCTTCTTCTTCTTCTTCTTCTTCTTCTTCTTCTTCTTCTTCTTCTTCTTCTTCTTCTTCTTCTTCTTCTTCTTCTTCTTCTTCTTCTTCTTCTTCTTCTTCTTCTTCTTCTTCTTCTTCTTCTTCTTCTTCTTCTTCTTCTTCTTCTTCTTCTTTTTCTTCTTCTTTTCCTTTATCCTTTTTCTTTTTTTTTCTTTTCCTTCTTCTCTTTCTTCTTTTTCTCCTCTTCTTCCTCCTTTTCTTTTTTTTATGCTCTTTCTCTTTTTTCTCCATCTTCTCCTTTCTTCTTCCTGCTCTTCTTCGTCTTTTTCATCTTTTTCATCATTCTCATCATCTTCATCTTCATCATCTTTTTCCAGCCTTTCAACCGCCTTTTCGACAGCAGACTGTGTTCCGTTGTTATTCGTGCCTCCAAAGCCTTTCTATCCAATGATCGTAATAACATCCTGTCGCGCCACTCCATCACCATAATCTCATTCTTTTTGTTTTTTTTGTTCTTATTGTTCCATTTTTTCTATTTTTTTTTGTCTTCATAACATTCTTCATCTTTTCTTTAGTCATTTTTGTCAGCATCATCATCATCATCATCATCATCATCATCATCATCATCATCATCATCATCATCATCATCATCATCATCAACAACATCATCATCATCATCTTCCTCATCTTCTTTGTCATCGTTTCCATGTTCATCATCATTATCTCCATCACAAGCAACACCACCCTCATAATTCTCTTCTTTATCTCCTTTCACACCCTCATCTTCATTTTCGTTACATCGAAAAATAAAATAAACCAACTTACTCGACGATTTTCAAGACTTATAGAATCTCACACATTCACTCTCAATAACCACACCATTACAATTATTTCCCAGGTACCAAAAGGAAATTCGCAACAAAAAACAAACCTGGCATTCAACCAAATATCTGGAAGTAGCTAATGTACGTCACATTTTTTAACATTATTCATTGCACCCCTCTTTACAACCTCATACTTATAATACCAAACCTTCTATAACCTCAAACTTCTCTAACGCCCAACTTTAATCAGCGTTTTCCTTGTTCATATGGGGCTGTTGGCAACCTAGATGCACTTTTGAGAGGCAACCTCTTCCTCCTAATTACCCATGCTTGCTGTTCCTTATGCAAATGGTCCTGCGAATGTTTCGAGGCTCGAGTCATGATTGATGGCGTTCTGATTCGTGAATGCATTCGTGCCCACAGAGGTGGTTAATTTCCGTCCCTTATTGATTCCCTTTATGCTCCTCCAACTTCAAAAACCTCTTTATTACGCCTGCTTCCAAGTAGAATAGTCACGCATAAAGCTCTCTTGAAAATCAATAGACTGTGAAAGAGTCAGGAATTGTTAACTGGCCCGATAGCGGGTGGGAAGAACCAAATCGATAAACTTGAAACTTTTAATTTTTCAACTTTCCGGAAGATTCGAATTTTTTAAAAATATTGCAGAAGTATCCCATTTTTCAGAATGTTTTGGCTCAAGTACCTTCTTCCTAGCTACTTTGAAATAAAATCAATATTTACATCTCTTGATGAACGCTTGTTCTCAAAAGTTACCAATTATCCGCACCATGTACTCCGTCAGATCCTCCCACCTGTCAAGTCTACATCCCGTGATCTTCAGACTAACTCACAATTACACTAAAAAAATTCACTTCTCTTACCAAGACAAAAAATTCCTCCCTCGTCTTCTCAATGCTCAATTAACTCATGACACACCATTGTTCATTGTTTTTGATTTCAACATTTTTTTTCACTAATTTCGTCCCATATCTTTGTTCTCTATCTTCTCCAATGCCCACTTTGATGACTGATGACATTCGGTTCTCGTGAATTTTATTTTTTTCTTCTTATAGTTCGATTGTTCGCCATGCTTAAGACCATTTGCAGCGTCTGTCTGGACTTGATCTAATATAATGGTTCATAATAGGATAAAAAAATAATATAATGTTATATTGCAAGTAGTATTTTTTGAACTTTCACACAATTTTCACTTTTGATACACCGAGGGTACATACAAACGAGAACCACTATACATTTGTTTGTATTATTTTCTATGTATCGACTAACATACACATACATACGTGTATAAAAGTTGAAGTGCCTTTTAATTAGCCTCTTTGCATTATAGAACGTGATAGAGTGACAGGGGCGCATACCTGAATTTCATTTGCATAACACTTGCCTCATGCTAACTCCCACCGTTCAACTCTTCCAACTTATAAAATTTGAAATTTTAACGAAGACGATGACGTTGAGAATGATGATGTTGTTGATGATGATGGTGATGATGAGGATGATGATGAGGATGATGATGATGATGATGATGATGATGATGATGATGATGATGATGATGATGATGATGATGATGATGATGATGATGATGATGATGATAATGATGATGATGATGATGATGATGATGATGATGATGATGATGATGATGATGATGATGATGATGATGATGATGATGGTGAGGATGATGAGGATAAGGGTGATGACGATGATGACGATGATGCTTATAACGACGGGTGATTGAAGAGTCCAGATGAAATATTGGCTGTTGTCATCATTAGCATAGCAAGCTGTCAGAGGTCGAAGCTTGAAACGAGGAGATATTACAAGACACACGGCATTCTTCGTTGCAATTCAAAGCCAGTGATTTGTTGTTGTGCTGTCGTTGTCGTTGCAACACTCCCTTCCATCCCTCAAACAATAAGTATAATAATAAAAATATTAAATACAAAAAAATAATAAAAATAATAATAATAATAATAATAACAATAATATTAATAATAATAATAATAATTATTATTATTTTTTATTATTATTAATTTTATTGTTATTATAATGATTATTTTTAATATTATCATAGTAAAGCTAATTCATAAGTCATCATCACCCCTTACTCATCCTCCTACTGCATACCTCATCAATACGCTTAAATCTCGGTCTTGTCGTCATCTACTTCAGCTCAACAGTCTAATGCGACTGAATCGTCCTCGTGATGGGGCAAAACCTTTCATACAATGTACCGCATGAACCACCACACACGTGTGAGTGAGTGTGTCTTTGAAGTTTAGTGCAATGGAAATATTGTATTTAAAGTCATTTTGTGAACTTAAAATACATTTTTATGAACTTAAACGAATTTTAATTGAATAATTTGGACTTTTTTCGCAAAGGACTCCTCGACGTTGTCTCTAAGAAATACGGCGGGGCCCTGATGCGTCTTTATGAGTCCTTTATGCGTCTGCTGACGAAGGAAAGAGGCGATCGAAGGGACGTTCAGGCATTTCGTAAGAGATACAACCCTCTTTTGAGAGGTTTTTAACTGCGTAAAATGTTTTAACGGTAATTAAAACCAATTTCAAAATTCGAAAAAAAAAATTCATTTGATGATTATTAAGCAATTTAAATAAATTATTTAACCTTTTTTCCTCATTAAAACCTTTTTGTTAATGAGTAAAAAAAAAAGAAATAATTTAAGCTTTTTGTTGATTATTAAAATCAAAATAGCAGATTTTGTGCGAGTATTTTTCAAGGCGGCTCGAAAGATAAATTAATCGGAAAAGTTGTCGAGAGAGAATTTTTGAAGGTTCTTTATTGGTACTTAATGGCGCTGTTGACGACGGAAGAATGCCCTAATAACAATTATACAACTAACAACCGTGAATAGAAACTTGAATAAGTTGCAGCATAAACGTCTAAATAAGGACAAATAGAGAATAATTGAATGCATTCGGATGCAACCAAAAGCCATGGTTAAAGTCACATTGTAATGTAAGAATTTGGCGAAGAAAGAAGCGAAAAGTGCAAATGAAACTTTGTAAAAAAAAGAATAAAACGACAAAATTCATGAAAAAAAAACAACGTCAAAAGTTGCAACAAAACAAGGCAACATTGTAGTGAGAGAGCGGGTGCATTGAAAACGAGTGATTTTATCTGCTTGCCTCTGCGGCCATGAAGGTGATCATGGCCACGATAACAGAGTGAAAAGAAGGAGGAATCCTACAAACTACCTTTCCTCCAGTCATTCTTACCCTACATATTTTCGTAAAGTTTTCAAAACCGCATTGTTTGAAAGGTTTGTAGCAGGGCTCTCTTGGTTGTGTAGATCTGCGCTAAATAGATTTTTTGGTGAGATTAGATTAGAAAGAGGTTAATTCAACTTTATCTCTTTCATTTTTATTTCATTGCTATGTTTTCTAACTTTTCCAGCGTCTGACTGGATTTGATTCAAAAAGAACTATGGAAGAAGAATTAGTCGGCCAAGCGCATCACAGTCATCATGGGCTTTGCTAGGGACAATGGCTAATAAATTACAGCTGGACAGACACGACCTCGACTGGGCTTGCTCTGGCTGGAAGCTTCATGAAGGTCATCCCACGATGTTCACTCGATGACTCGCGACATGACCATGATGCATCTTTCTAATGACGCTGTACGTGTGAATGACGTAACGTTTATAGTCTTGTTTGTTTGGTTACCTACTTGTTTGTACGTCTAGTTGTTTTTGTTTATATGGGTAGCTATCCTTTCGTGTGTTTACTTTTTTATAAAAATATTTATGGAAATTTTATTTTATGTTGTTGTTGTTGTTGTTGTTGTTGTTACTTGAGTTGGTGTGTCGAAACATAACAACAACAAAACAACAATAAAAATATAAAATAAACATTTAAAAAAAAAAAAAAAAAAAATCTACGAAACATAACTTCAAAAACATAATTAGAAAAAGAAAGCAGATTTTTTTTTGCGAAGACCAGCAAACAAAGAGAAGACCATTCCTTTGGTAAAAGCCAACACACAAAGAAGAGGAGTGAGTCAGCAAGAGTATGAAGGGACGATGCGCAACTACGAGGAGGATCAAAGCTTCCTTGGAACTTTCAAAGGCCATGTAAGCTTCTCCATAGAACAGCCACCTAACCCATTAATCATTCGCCCTTCTACATATGAGTGGATGAAGAATTTCGGATAGTAGTTTGATTTTGTTGTTGGTGTGTTTCGGTTTTGTTGTTGTTTGTTTCTAATTTTTTGTTTTTTTTATTTTTATTTTTTGTTTTTTGTTGTCATGTTTGATTTTTGTTGTTGCTTATTTTCGCATTTGAGGAAAGCACCGAACAGAGGTACTATTGTTAACTGTGTTGGTGTACCAAGCGCCTAAAAAGTTAGGAATGTCGATTGGAGGTTGAAGTACTTCACGTCACACCAAGGTTGGTGGCCTTTAAAGCTTAGATACCTTAGGGACGTTAGGAAAGGTAGTGAAAGGAAGACAAAAGATGGAGTTTATGTTAGATGTTTTTGGAAGGATGTTTATGGAGAATGTTTGTGGAAACGAAGCCCCATGAGTCAGCGTATGGGAAGTGATTTGTGAGTAAAGTGCGGTCCGATGGTGATTGCAAGAAGGCTGAACCGACAATGATGGGGCTGCACGACTTATTAAGAGGTGTTAAAAGAAGCCGTAATGAGAAACAGAGGATTCTGGATTCCATGAGCTTCAGGATGGGTCAGAAAATGGTGATGATGATGATGATGATGATGATGATGATGATGCTGATGATGATGATGACGAGGAAAAGAAGAAGGAGAAAAAGGAAAAAAAGGAGAAAAGGAAGGAGGAGGAAAAAGAGGCAGAGGAGAAGGAAGAAAAGGAGGAGGCAAAAGTGAAAGAAGAGGAGGAGGGGGCTGAGGAGAAAGAGGAGGAGGAGGAGGAGGAGGAGGAGGAGGAGGAGGAGGAGGAGGAGGAGGAGGAGGAGGAGGAGGAGGAGGAGGAGGAGGAGGAGGAGGAGGAGGAGGAGGAGGAGGAGGAGGAGGAGGAGGAGGAGGAGGAGGAGGAGGAGGAGGAGGAGGAGGAGGAGGAGGAGGAGGAGGAGGAGGAGGAGGAGGAGGAGGAGGAGGAGGAGGAGGAGGAGGAGGAGGAGGAGGAGGAGGAGGAGGAGGAGGAGGAGGAGGAGGAGGAGGAGGAGGAGGAGGAGGAGGAGGAGGAGGAGGAGGAGGAGGAGGAGGAGGAGGAGGAGGAGGAGGAGGAGGAGGAGGAGGAGGAGGAGGAGGAGGAGGAGGAGGAGGAGGAGGAGGAGGAGGAGGAGGAGGAGGAGGAGGAGGAGGAGGAGGAGGAGGAGGAGGAGGAGGAGGAGGAGGAGGAGGAGGAGGAGGAGGAGGAGGAGGAGGAGGAGGAGGAGGAGGAGGAGGAGGAGGAGGAGGAGGAGGAGGAGGAGGAGGAGGAGGAGGAGGAGGAGGAGGAGGAGGAGGAGGAGGAGGAGGAGGAGGAGGAGGAGGAGGAGGAGGAGGAGGAGGAGGAGGAAGAGGAGAAGGAGTAGGAGGAAGAGGAGGAGGAGGAGGAGGAGGAGAAGGAGGAGGAGGAGGAGAAGGAGGAGGAGGAGGAGGAGGAGAAGGAGGAGGAGGAGGAGGAGAAGGAGGAGGAGAAAGAGGAGGAGGAGGAGGAGGAGGAGAAGGAGGAGGAGGAGAAGGAGGATGAAGAAGAAGAGAAGGAGGAGGAGAAGGAGGAGGAGGAGGAGGAGGAGGAGGAGGAGGAGGAGGAGAAGAAGGAGAAGAAGGAAGAGGAGGAGAAGCAAGAGGAAAAAGAGAAGAAGGAAAAGAAAGAAAAGAAGGAATAAGAGGAAGAAGATGGTGACGCTTTTGAAAAGAGTTTAAATGATGATAGCAGTGAAGATGGTGGTGGAGATGATGATAGTAGTGATGATAACGGTGGTAGTGATAATGATGATAAATACGACAATTATGAAAAGTGAAAATAATTACAACATAGGTGGCAGTACTGATGGTGATATAGAGGCCTATCTACATTAAAAAACGGTGGACATTTCTGCGGCATTCTATTGAAAATAAGCTGGAAGGTAGATGGGAATCGATATGTTCCGAATAAGAGGAGAAATTTATGACAAAAATATGAAAATTATTTAAAAATTGGATGCCTACTCGGAGAAGGAGGAATAATACAGGAGTATTGTGGAATCCCACCTAGAGTGTTTTGTTATAAGCATGAAATACGAGCAGCGAAGAAATTTTTAAAAATATATTCTGATACTTCCTAAGCAGACTTCTTTCCGAAAGTTCATTTGATTTGCGAGCTTATAAACTAATTTGAATTATCCTCTCCATATTCCATTGCCTTTGATGCCACAATAACTCTGAAGGCCCAGTGATGTTGCCTTTGATGTGGATTCTTTAAACATAACCCTTTGTTTTGACTACAAATCTTTTCTTTGAGCTTTTGTTTCTTTCCCGTGCCATGCAAACCTTCGTTGCCGTATTTAAATGTTCTTTGAGTTCACTGGAGCTCTTTGTTCTTCTCGACCTACCTCTTGGACTTATAAATCCAAATTCAGTCTTCCCTTCGTCTTCAATACTTTATACTCTCAAACTATTGAAAAGAACTAACTTCGAAATCACGGCCTTACAAGTGCCTCGTCACTGCAATGTGTATAACGGAAATAAATATTTAAATAAACGGCAAACCTAATCATGAGAAAACATAACAATTCCATTGTGAAACTATATAGGAGGTTCACCATGATAACTTCAGCAAAGCTTGCTGACATGCGGTCTTCGAGGTCACCTCATAAGCGTTAATTGGACCTCTAGTCGATAGTCTCTGGTTAATAGTCTCAAATTAATAGCTTTTTAGAGATACTCGGAACAATTAAATCTTCCGAACAAAGTGATTAACATAACAAGGCTTGTGGCGTGTAGCTCGAAAGACTGTGGGAAGTGGCTGATTGTGGACAGAAGAGGCCCTGATGGAGAAGATGAAAGCCGGACGGCTTGAGATAAGAACAACGAGGAGGCTTTGAGGGTCAATTGAGTTATCTTTCGTACTTACACCTTCGCTACTTTCCGCACTCAACTTCCACGTGTGAACCTCATAGTAGACTGGCAAAGTAGCTTGAACTGCTAGAACGGCAATGAAAATAATACGCACCAATGAGAGGGCAACGCATTAGTTGAAACTATGTTATCCTGACCGAGTTTTATCTCTTCTCACTCAATCTCTTTGCAAAAAATAAATTTCAAATGTAATTTTTAGACACTTAAAAATGAAATAAAGTCCATCTCACCCTCCCTACTATTCAAATTTACATTCAAACATTCATCTTCCTATCCACAACCATTCTACCAAACCCGCCCTAACCCTACCCCAGCAAGCTAGCAACCCATCTTTCCTACATCACGTGCTCACCTGCGAGACGTAGCGAAGCGTTGTGAGACACGGCGTAGCGCCCAGTGGCGGGGCTGGTGGCGTTGCAGTGATAGCGTCCCAGGTCACTCTTACCACCGCTTTCTCGTCCGTCTGTGGTCGACTGGTGCCTCACCTGCATGAAGAAGAGGTGACCACTCGGAAGGAGCATTTTGTTCGAAAGGTTGTCCTCCTTGACCGTCTTGACCTGGTGCGTGTTTGGCGGGTTTAGTCTTTGAATCACTTATTCACTATTTTATTAGATTAAAAAAAATAAATTTTTGCTTTAATATTTAAATCCCGTAAATGTGGAAATTAATTTTCAGAAATAAAATTTTACCTTGAAGTTTTCATTTGAAAAATAAACAATAAAAATGAAACATGCAACAATCATCACCTCCACTAACAACACCACCGTTACCACAACTATCATCACCCCCACAACTATCATCATCAGCTCAATCACCATCACTATCGCCACAACCATCACCCCAAGCACCATCGCTATCACCACCACCACTACCATCATCACCATAATCTCAATCATAACCCCTACAATCATCATCACCATCATCCCAATCACCACCACCACTACCATCATCACCATAATCTCAATCATAACCCCCACAATCATCATCACCATCATCCCAATCACCACCACCACCTACAAGCTGATCATTGTGGTACCAAGTGATTTTGGGAGTCTGACTGCCTTCTGCCCTACAAATGAGGGTAGCTGGTTTATTTGCTACCACCCATAAGTCCTTGGGATGAACGCGAATATAGGGGTCTTCGGGGGCGCCAGTAGGAGTAACTGAAGGGAGGAAGGGCGGTGAAAGGGGATGATGGAGGGAATGAGGATAAAAGGTGATTTAATTATATTTATCTAAAGTGCTTGGGTTCATCTTTAGTCCTTCAAGCTGTGATGGCCAATTCTTGAAGATTAAATGCAGCGTCTGGAACTTAATAAGATGTTATCTCAAGGATTAAAAGCTGCACACACTTAATTAATCAATGTATGCACGAACTTGCCTTAGTAAACTGCCATGTGTCCTAGTATCCCTATTGTGGCCTCAACGTGAGGGTTTTTTTTGTTGCGCATGCCTTTTTTGAGTTAAAAATTGTTTTTATTACTCAATTAAAAGCTGAATACTTTAATTTTGGTGTTCTTCAAATATTTATTTTCCTTTTTCAAAATTCACTACCAGAATTATCCTTTTCTACATGCAACCACATGCAACCACACGCAACCACACCCAACCATCCATGCAACCATCTATGCAACCACATGCAACCACACGCAACCATCCATGCAACCATCTATGCAACCACATGCAACCCTCCATGCAACCACATGCAACCCTCCATGCGACCACACGCAACCACATGCAACATCAATGTAATTTAAGCTAATCAAAGCATTTGTAAAAGTTTCTTAGCACTTTATTCAAAGGTGCTTACAGAGGAAAGGCTTTGAGTTGCTGTATTTTTTAACCAAAATCTAAGCTTGGTCGGGAATCGAACCATGAACCTTATGCTCCAAATGGCTTACTAACCATTGTGCTACAGGCGCGGTCATTCATGCAACAGAACACAACAGGCATGGAAATTTACGGATCGCAAGATCAGATGACCTCTCCTTCTATAATCTCTCCGATTGAACTCCTCACTCATTCGTGCATTCTTATGAGCGCTTAGCGCTGAATATAAACCTATTGGTGCAATTAGTTTTTTAACAAAATGAATCCCAAAATCATGACTTTTCAATATACAATGACTTTTCAACATACAATGACTTTTCAACATACAATGACTTTTCAATATACAATGACTTTTCAATATACAATGACTTTTCAATATACAATGACTTTTCAATATACAATGACTTTTCAATATACAATGACTTTTCAACATACAATGACCTTCAAATATATAAAAACTTTAGCATAATTTTTCAAAATATTCAATGACTTCTTAATATATAAAGACTTTTTGGAGATATGAGGATTCTTTTTAATTATAAATTTTTAACTTCTATCAACATCGCCATTGTTACTCTCTCATTCTTTCCCATGTGGTGGAGATTATTTTTGTTCATTTATTTATTATCATTACATTTTTATTATTATTATTCTAACTTTCTGAAATTATTATTTTTATTTGTTTTTTTCAAATATTTTTATTTTTCTTTCTTTTTTTGAAATTATTATTTTTTAAATATTAATTTTTTGTTTTTTTAAATTTTTTTAATATTATTTTAAGATTGTTGTTATTATTATTTTTATTATTCAATGTTTTTGTTAATATACCGTCTTTATTTGTTTTCCTATTCAACAGAAGTTCATTGCGAGGCGAGCAATTGTTATGAAGACAAAGGAAAAGGAATTAAGTATTCGAGTTATTTCAATGTAAAGTTAACAACATAAATATACATAACAGCAACAAAGAAAATACATAAACAATAACAATATTCTGAAAATAAGAAAAAAAAAAGATGATAAACTGAAGAAAAAAAAAACAAAAAAACAGAAAAAGACTAATAAAATATTTTTTATTAAAATTTTATTGAATTTATTTTTTTTTCGTCGTTTACGCTTGTTGTTTTCATCAGTGCCTGATTACTCAGCGAGAAGAAGAAAGGTTCTGTTATGCAAGGAACAATTCTCTGGTGAATTACTCAGTGAATTTCTTGGCGAATTACTCAGTGAATTTTTTTGGTGAATTTCTTAGCGAATTACTCAGTGTATTGCTTGGCGGGTTGGTTTTTCACTTTTGTTTGTTTATCAGAGGCTGCTTTAAGTTGTCATTTCCATTACATTACACTTGAAGTCATTCATTTGCCTTCCATGAACAGACGTTTTGATTTACAAGTACTAAGAACTTATAAATATCACCCAGGAAAATGGAAAGAGTCGTTTTGAATAAAAATGGCATTCAAAAAAACAAAATCTTTATAAAAAACTTATCCTAGTTCTCTTTCTTCTTCTTTTTTCTTATTTCTTTTTTTTTTCTTTTCTTTTTCCACCTTCTTACTCCCACTTCTTTCAAAAACAACAACAACAACAAACAGATTACTCACAGGTTGTTTGTTGTGCTTTTGTGGACCAGCTCTTTGATAATCACGCCATAAATAACGTCACAACAGCACGACACAAGCTTGCGCATACTTGTCTTAATGAGTCTCAACCATTTCCATTCAACTCAAGCAACCTCTCCTTAGCCCTAACCCCTCCAGTCTAGAAGAACTGGTTCGAAGATCATTTGAAATATTCTAGAACCTCCCAAAGCCTTCTTCCCCTCCACCCGCAAGGGGTGTTTGGGGTTTTTGGTTAGCGCTCACCATCCATCCTTCGACTGCTGCGCTCCGAAGCTGCCGTGAAGCTTGATGACTTATTTTTAATTTTTAAAGCGTTTTTAGAAATATGATTTTTAACTATTTTTGCTTCTAAACTGTTTTTTCAATTCTGAAATTGTTTTTGCTCCAATCTTTTTATTTCATCCACTTGACTACATAAACACTTGCGATTAATGCAAAGAGGTGATAAGAGGCGCTGGAATTATTGGGATTTATCCGTCTGCTGTTTTGTTGTCAAACATAAGCCTCTAACTGACGTTGTGCAACCACCGTCAAAATGGTGAATAATAGTCACAATAATATATTTTAAAAAATTCGTATCCTTAAGGGGATTCTAAATAATAAAAATTATGATAAGTTTTATTTTTGAAGCGCTTAGACACCATGCAACTCAACCAGGACAGAGCTGTCAATGATATATTCCACAAAACCCAAAACTTAAAATCCACTTCAGGGTTTGAGAGCAGTTTGAGGGAAGCAGAAGCATTAGTAAGAAGAGTCGAACCTGTGGATGAAAGACACAGCAGTTGCCACAGCAGTATGAGAGTCATTCTCCTCATTCCATGGCTTGATGGGGGTGATGTTCGTCTGGTCGAAAGGCTCCCAACCTTCATTTTGTGGTTCAAAGATCCTCAGTGCTGGTTAACTAGTGTTTTTGAACACTTGAGCAGTTTTCCTTATCGGCCTGTTAGCTTATTTATCGCTCCTACTTGAGATTTTTAATTGCGGATTCTTATTCAGAGATTGCTCAAAAACCTTAGCATTTTTTTTCAAATTTTTCCAATATATTTGCCAATGAATTGCGGGGATAAATCATTACAGAACAAAGGCTCCAATGATTAGATCCATATTTTTGATTTCATTCAAAAAGTTAAGCCATAAATTATAAAAACTTCCTTAAAATTCATTGAAGGCTTGAAACCTATTCCAAAAAATCCACAAAACGACGAGCACGAACGCGCAGTCGCAACCAAAACTTATAACCATCCACCAAAGACACCCTTCTTTTATATGTGCCGGCTAGGTACATATATGCGCATAGTAACACGAACATATAGTAACATAGTCATATCTAATAAGTTATATGTAATATTAATATGAAGTTTTCTACTTTACCACTCTGATAGATCCACATATGAAAAGACTGCCTTTGAATCTTCAAACACTATGAATACATTTTGAAAACAATTTGTGTTTGTATTATTGTATTTCCAATCAATCTGATTCTTTATTATATTTTTTAAATAATTATTTTTGTACTTTAAAGTTTATATTATTATTCATTTTTAAATTAATTTCACGCTTTATTTAATTTCGTGCCTAAATTGTAATTCTCTTCCTTCCGCCACATCAGACGAAGGTCTCCTTCTGGTCTCAAAGTTCTCCAGGGTTGATGCCACTATGAGGCTTCTTCCTTGCGCATATAAAATAGTATTATGTATACAAAATATTGTTATGTATGGAAAATATTTTGTATATGCATATGTATAATATGTATACAAAATATTATGATGTATGTAAAATACTATTATGTATATAAAAATGTTACAACGTATGTAAATCATTTTCATGTATGTAAATCATTTTCATGTATGTAAAATAATTGTATTCAAATAAATGTATTTATGTATAATTTTATCGTGTGTACAAAATATTATTATTGTGTATGTGAAATATTATTGTGTGTATAAAAGATTGTTATTTGTCTTAGGTGTTATTGTGTTTAGGAAAAATTTCATGGTATATGGAAGCTTATTGTGAAAATAAAGATGCATTGTGTATAAAGACTTTCAGAGTCAATTGTTTTTTCATGAGGAAGCGAACGGAGGCATGGGAAGAATGCGGTGTAAGGTTGTAATGTATTACAGTGCGTTGGTATTTATTTCTGTCATCGCTGTCTCTGGTGCCTTGTTGAACTCGACTCAGACAAAAGTCTGGCGAGATACCTTCTTGCATAGATTATTGGATTTCATTCCTGCCTCTTTCTTTTGAAGTTTGTTTGTTTGCATGGTTGTTGTGTAGACTTATTTGGCGGTTGCCAGGCGTTGTAGGCACGAAGGCGAAAGGTGGGTTCGAAGAAAGAGCGTTCTTTCAATGAGTTTCTATGTTCTTTTCTTGCTAAAAGATTCATTCCTTCGTGCTGGCATTTTAATCATGTGTTTCGGAAGCAGTCATAAAGGACTCAGCACATCCGTGAGAGAAGCAAGCAGGGGCATCCTGTTGAACAAGGTCACCCTGCATTCTGTACGATCACTTGTTAAATGTTACAGTAATGCTTGAACTCTTATCTGTTGGGCATGTTTCATAATAACACTCAACCTATACTATAAATCTTTAGACTAATCTAATCTAATCAAGACTTCTATAATAATACACACAAAACTGTACTTAAATAATAAATTAATGGGTATAAGAGCTATATTACTATAGTATATACAATACAATACAATGCAAACACGAATATTATTATAGTGGCATTACCCCCGTAGAGTTTCGAGGACACTCAGGAGGATTTATATATAGGAGGAGTTTCAATGTTAGTACTCATATTAAAATCAGTTATCAAATGAAAATACTACAACTAATACTTCAGCTTCGTCATTAATGAATAGTATTGGTTTTCTTAGTACAATTTAGTATAAGGAGTAGTAAATTACTATTATTCATACTAGTACACTTCAAGTAATAATAATAATAATGATTAAAATATTTAAAAAAAATATTATTAACATTTTACACTACGATAATAACGACCAGGCTACAAATCCACCAATGAGTCGGAAGGGTTTTCGAGATGATGAGTGGTTGTTGGAGGTCGTAACTGCTGCTTATGCATGGTGTTACGGCTGAGAAATTGCCTCATAACGGTGCTCGTTCATAATATTAATCATACTCTCATGATCATCATACGCTTACTGGAAACGATTTAACTTTAAAGTTATTTGAAATAATAAAATTAGATAGAAATTATATCTCACGTGTCTTTTATAGATATAATTAAACTCCCTACCGACAGAATCTAAACTTTTTTCAATTTAACGATTGATCTTCCGGCCTCCTCACGAGGAACCCGGACAGACACTTAGCGACTGATGTAAAACTAAACAAGTGAGTGCTTTCATGCCATCCCCCTGGGGATCAGTTTAAAACATTGAAAATACTTCGATTATTTTTGAATAATATTTGGTTTCAAGGCCGTTGAACGAGGGTTTTATATTTAATAAAACTGAAAATAAGTTTTAATAAAAACATTTGAATGGAATTTTTAAAACGCCTCATTTTTTATTTCGTTATTTTTCATGCTTTGTCACATTTCCATACCTTCCTAAGGCATCAGCGACAAAAGTTAGGACATAAAGTTGTGAGCTCCCAACGGTTACGAACCAATCAACCACTCACCACAATGACCATAACTTTTCAATTTCATGGTAATCTATTGCGACTCTATTCCAAAGGTAATTAACAAAGCCGAGATAATGGACATTTCCCTAAAATTATACACAACCCTTGGAGAATGCCTTCCAATATTGCACGCCTTCAAAAGACATCAATGCAGGACCTTGTGTTGTGTTTGTTCGTCACTTTGCAAATTGAGTCCTGCATCCAGTCCAAGCAATATCGCTCTTTGTGCCTTCAGCGCAAATAACAGCTGCCACGAGCCAATCACTCGCGCACTGACCGTTGTTATTGCAAGCAATTTTGAGGCGCAATGTTAATGTGGACATTTTTGAAGGCCACCATAAGAACCTAATAGATACGAAATAGATACGCAACGTATATACGTGATAGATACGTTATAGCTATGCACTAAATACGTAATATCTGCGCTCCAGATAGGCAATGGATATAGGCTGCTGGGAGGTAATGTGGAAAAACGGCAGCAGCAATAGAACAAATGGAAGGACTGGTAGGTTTTAGCATCCTTGCGGGAGGACGAGGCTGGTGAACATTAAATGTGAAATTGATGTATGCATGAGGACTGATTGATAGTGGGCTCTGTTGTGAAATACAACAGTAACCCTCGTTTCCAAAGCTCCTCCACGTGACGTCAAGCTGAGTTACAACTCCCACGTGCGTAAGCTCTACACGTCCTGGTGGTAGATTCGACGAGGTGGTGCAGAGGAACGGTGTTTAAGGCTGGTGCTTCAAAAAACAAGGAAGGGTCTTGCGTGTTCCATTGAAGTTTGGTTGTCCTCCCGTCTTCTTGCAGACTTATTTATAACATTTTTATGGTCTACTTTGAAGTTTCAACAAAACTTTCATGTTGAAACTTTTGAAATTTTTTTAATTAATATTTGCGAGGTCGTAACGACGGTTTTGAAAGAATTTTTCATCGGGTGTCGGAAACAAAAAAATATTTTAAAAACTCGCAGTGACCTCGTCACTATTGGATCTAATATTCAAAATCTTTATCTTCCATTGGTGCTTAAGATCAATTGGTGATAAACAGCTCGGCAAGTGAATGTTCAAAAAATGTTAAGCTGAATAATCTTGAGAAAGATTTTCATAAAAACGCAACACCGGACATCAAACCGACCACAAAAACTCGTTTGAAAGTTTCAATGCGTGCAACGGAAGTAAAAAATATTTTTCCGAAAGGTACATTTACTGGAAAGTTAACGTTCCAATTCTTTTGAAGCGTGATTTAACAGACCCGGGTTTGTGTGAGTAAAAGGACGAAATGGAATGGCCAGCCCATGTCATATAGTATTGGAAGAGAAGCATTCAGACAGGCAATGTAAATTTTTATTGATTTTTTCCAATAGCCGATACAGCTCTGGCCGACTCTTGTTTGTTTTGTTATTTCATAATTTCCTCTTATTCACCTTATTCATAAACAAAATTTCATTTTCGAGCCTTCGAATTAAATTTTTTTAAATTTTTCAGGCTTTTATTAACAATTCTCCACTCCGCTGGGACCTGCTGTCATGGTTGCACCAAACAATGGTCTTACTAAAGCAATATTCAGAACAAAATCAACTCAATCAAATATTTTTTGAATATTTTCATCTCTCCAATGCAGCCAATTAGAGGGTGATTTCAAATCTCAAGGTTTTTTCTGGTTCGTACAAACATACATTTTGCGCCGTTTTGTTTTCAGCTTTAAGCTGCATCTCATCTTCAAGGTGTCTACCTTGATCTCTCATCGGTCCAACCTTTTTCTTTCTTTTTTTGTTTTCATATTTTTTTTGTTTTATTTTATTTTTTGTTTTCATTTTTTTCCGGCTTTTCCTTATTTAATTCATTCATTCATCAAATTGTCTCTCAACGTACGTTGTCTCAGTAATACAGTTTCATCCTACCCCTCTCTTTTTCTTCATCTTCTCTCCTTCAATTCTATTTCAATCGCCATTCACTAATAACCACTTCTCAACACCAATCTCGAAACGATCCTCTTCTTCCATCCACTTCCAACCTCACTTTATCTTTTTTCCACTGTCGCCTTCTCTTCTATCCTTTTTTCTTCTCTCACTTCCTCTCCACCTCTCATCTAAGCTTTACCCACCTGATCTTCACATTAACTTAATCCTCATTCTCATATTCTCTTCTTCCATCATCCTTCCTCCCACCACTGCCCTCTCGATAACAGTTTCCTGGCTAGTCTCATGGTAACATACCTTCAAATACACATTGATAACCGTGTAAGCTTTTATGTCTATGCTTGTGTGAATGTGTGTGTGTGTGTGTGTGTGTGTGTGTGTGTGTGTGTGTGTGTGTGTGTGTGTGTGTGTGTGTGTGTGTGTGTGTGTGTGTGTGTGTGTGTGTGTGTGTGTGTGTGTGTGTGTGTGTGTGTGTGTGTGTGTGTGTGTGTGTGTGTGTGTGTGTGTGTGTGTGTGTGTGTGTGTGTGTGTGTGTGTGTGCGTGTGTGTGTGTGTGTGTGTGTGTGTGTGTGTGTGTGTGTGTGTGTGTGTGTGTGTGTGTGTGTGTGTGTGTGTGTGTGTGTGTGTGTGTGTGTGTGTGTGTGTGTGTGTGTGTGTGTGTGTGTGTGTGTGTGTGTGTGTGTGTGTGTGTGTGTGTGTGTGTGTGTGTGTGTGTGTGTGTGTGTGTGTGTGTGTGTGTGTGTGTGTGTGTGTGTGTGTGTGTGTGTGTGTGTGTGTGTGTGTGTGTGTATGCGTGTGTGCACGCGTGTGCATGTGTGTTCAATACCAAGTATGTTTCAAGGAAGGGTATATATACTTGAGCAGTTGCAGACCAGACTCGTTGTTGGCTCCCTCTTCTTCCATCCGTGTAAGGCCTTTTCCTTCAACTTTTCATTACCCTGTACACACTATGTCTAAGCATTTCAAATATTTTCTCTTCAAAGGAGAACAACTTTACTTATTCAAAAGTGTTTGCCTCGTCTGGCGTGACTTTTGAACTGTGTAATTAGAAGACGTTTTTGAGATTTTAATTGAAGCCTTCTGTGCTCAGACGCTGATAAGTTTTTCAGATTTTTCAATTTAATTTTTTTGCTAGGTTCTAAATAATTTCAAATAAAAGGATCTTTCAGTGTCTGAATTGTAGTTAACATACATTATTCCATAAATTCTTATCTTCGAAGCCTCCTTCTTTCATCAAATTGGGACTTACAGTTTGATCATATTTACTACGGGTTATATTACTTAAAAACTGTTTTCTCAGCTTTAAGATACTCTTCCCTTTGAAGTCAAACCTTAGTAAGATTTCGTCTGTTTTCCCTACTTCCAAACAATATTATTGTTATTGTGGTTTTTG
>OX387250.1:7425138-7437638 GCA_947562095.1 Branchellion lobata | reverse complement strand
AGTAGTAGTAGTAGTAGTAGTAGTAGTAGTAGTAGTAGTAGTAGTAGTAGTAGTAGTAGTAGTAGTAGTAGTAGTAGTAGTAGTAGTAGTAGTAGTAGTAGTAGTAGTAGTAGTAGTAGTAGTAGTAGTAGTAGTAGTAGTAGTAGTAGTAGTAGTAGTAGTAGTAGTAGTAGTAGTAGTAGTAGTAGTAGTAGTAGTAGTAGTAGTAGTAGTAGTAGTAGTAGTAGTAGTAGTAGTAGTAGTAGTAGTAGTAGTAGTAGTAGTAGTAGTAGTAGTAGTAGTAGTAGTAGTAGTAGTAGTAGTAGTAGTAGTAGTAGTAGTAGTAGTAGTAGTAGTAGTAGTAGTAGTAGTAGTAGTAGTAGTAGTAGTAGTAGTAGTAGTAGTAGTAGTAGTAGTAGTAGTAGTAGTAGTAGTAGTAGTAGTAGTAGTATTAGTAGGAGTAGTAGTAGTAGTAGTAGTAGTAGTAGTAGTAGTAGTAGTAGTAGTAGTAGTAGTAGTAGTAGTAGCAGTAGTAGTAGTAGTAGTAGTAGTAGTAGTAGTAGTAGTAGTAGTAGTAGTAGTACTAGTAGTAGTAGTAGTAGTAGTAGTAGTAGTAGTAGTAGTAGTAGTAGTAGCAGTAGTAGTAGTAGAAGTAGTAGTGGTAATAGGGTAGTAAAGTATCAGTAGGGATGGGGGGACGTAGCTTTCATAATAATTGACATTTCATCAAGGACGACAATTTCTAAACGACCAAATATAGGAAACATCCTTACAAGAGCTCCTTTGCCGTCATTAAGATGAAATAGTTATCGGAGATTAAGTTAATTATAATTGTGAGGGTTTGAGAAAACAGTTGTAATCAGCGCTATACAAAGGCTTTGATGAGATTGGATTAGATTGAGATAAGTTTATAAGGTGCACCTCAAAGTGAAATTTCCTTTTAAGAAGTGTCAGCATGACCTGTAGGCAAAGAGATGTGGTTGCATTGATAAGAGAGATAACAAGGGTAATAACCAGGTTGAGTTTGCATGTGCTTTGTAAAAATAGGTTACTGAAGGAAATGGAAACAAAAAATAATAATAATAAATAATACATCAATCAATAGAAAAATTAATAGAAAAATAAATAAATGAATGAAAGGTTAAAAAAAACAAAAAAATGATGTATACGCGAAGTGTAACAGACATAAAGAGAAAGAGAGAGATGTTGATGAAGAGAAAAAGATGGGGAAAAAAAACGAAAAAAAAAAAAGATGAAGTAGAAGAAAAAAAATAAGAAAAGGAAAATAAAGAAAAAAAGACGAAGAAAAAGAAGAGAAAAATTAAAAAAAAAGGAAACGAAAAAAAAAGGAGGAGGAGGAGGAGGAGGAGGAGGAGGAGGAGGAGGAGGAGGAGGAGGAGGAGGAGGAGGAGGAGGAGGAGGAGGAGGAGGAGGAGGAGGAGGAGGAGGAGGAGGAGGAGGAGGAGGAGGAGGAGGAGGAGGAGGAGGAGGAGGAGGAGGAGGAGGAGGAGGAGGAGGAGGAGGAGGAGGAGGAGGAGGAGGAGGAGGAGGAGGAGGAGGAGGAGGAGGAGGAGGAGGAGGAGGAGGAGGAGGAGGAGGAGGAGGAGGAGGAGGAGGAGGAGGAGGAGGAGGAGGAGGAGGAGGAGGAGGAGGAGGAGGAGGAGGAGGAGGAGGAGGAGGAGGAGGAGGAGGAGGAGGAGGAGGAGGAGGAGGAGGAGGAGGAGGAGGAGGAGGAGGAGGAGGAGGAGGAGGAGGAGGAGGAGGAGGAGGAGGAGGAGGAGGAGGAGGAGGAGGAGGAGGAGGAGGAGGAGGAGGAGGAGAAGGAGGAGAAGGGGAAGGAGGAGGAGGAGGAGGAGGAGAAGGAGGAGGAGGAGGAGGAGGAGGAGGAGGAGGAGGAGGAGGAGGATGAAGAAAAAAAAGAAACAGGATTTAGAATGAATCATTTACAAGATAGACCATGAAGCTTGATCATGCCACTAACTTCACCCTGTGACATTCTACATACATTATTTTTGTTTTTTTAGTTTTTAATATTTTATTTTTTTGATATTTCCGTTTTTAATTATTTTTTCAAATTTTAGTTTTTTTTTACATTTTGTTTTTGATGTTTCCATTTGATTTTATTTCAGACTTCTTGTTATTTTCATATTTTTATTCGCTTTTCTATATTTTTACCTATTTATAAAAGTTATAGTTTTGTTTTTGATAAATTTTTCTTCAAAGATGGCTCCGTTTGAAGTTGTTTTTATTTTTTTTCGTACCGATGGGAGCTTGGAAGTAAGTTGTGGTTTTTTGATGGTGATGCTGATGACGATGATGACGATGATGATGATGATGATGCTAATGATGATGACGATGAAGAAGAAGATAATGATCATTTAGATGATAAAGAAGATGATGTTGATGATGGCGATAATTATGAATAATGACGAATGACGATGATGATGAATTAGGGGCGATTTCTAAGGATCACAAGATGCAAGAAGGATTACATTACAAGGAGAATCACATACTTTTTCGTAATTAGGTTCTCTGCGTCATTGAGAGGAGGCAGAAACTATAACAAAACTAATTGGAGCTCGTTTCAATGTGGTCTTGGAGGTTAGAACAAACATGATTTGAGCTGTAAACTGCGTGAAGAATAAATGAGTCGGATGGATAAACAAACAAACGAGAGAAATATACAAATGAGCCATGAAAAACAAATAAGTTTTGGTATTGCATAACCAAATAGGAGATACAAAAAATATTGGATTAAGTGTTTTGTATAAATTATTTTTAAAGAAAATTAATTTTTTTCTACTTTTTGTGAATAAATTGAAAAAAACACATTTAAGAAAAGGACTACTCGTAGACGGGCAACTTTCGTTTACTAAAAAAATACCAATTAATTAGAAAAAAAAATTAAATAATCTAAAAAAACGATAAACTGGAAATTACTTAATTATTTTTGTCTTTGATTACTTATTCAATTAATTAATAAGCCAGCCAGTGTATGAAAGAGTAAAAGTTACAGATATTATCTCAACTATGAGTCAGATAATGGCTCACCCTTGCAGACTGACGCATCAGTCGACCAGCCTGATGGGCGCTCTTAATTGCGAATTAGTAGGCTCACAGCTCTCAATCCCTCATGGCCCCCTATCACTCATCTCCCATGCATTCGTACACATCAGACATCATACAATGTATTAAAATGCAATACAATACAATAAAATACAATACAATACATTAAAACACAATACAATACATTAAAATACAATACATTAAAATACAATAAAAAAAATACAATACATTATAATACAATACAAAACAGATATTATTCTAGTTTCATCTAATCTAATCCAAGCTAATTTAACAAAAGCATTCATATAGCGCTGATTAATACTGTTCAAAAGTGTTGCATCTGATGTGCATAGAGAGCTCAAGGATATTGTTAAGGTTCCCTCAGATGGCCTTCAGATGTTGAAACTGTTTTTCTCTGAATGATGTGTTATTCACATTATTATCCAAATTTTGAAAACCTACTTTGAAACATTAAAAGAATTTTAAGTAAAAATTTTAAGTATACAAAAAAGAATTATATTAAAAATAATTTTTAAAATATTTTAAATATTATTTTGATAATTTATAAACCTATTTTAAAATGATTAAAAAATATATATTCCAATTTATCTATTTTATTTATTATAAATATAATCATAACGTTGGTTTTATACGGTTTCTCGTGAGTAAAGCGTGGTAGATCTCATGGAGGTGCCATGAACACACACAACTGCAAGCAGTAACCAAGCAGTGCAGACATCAATCGTGAATTAATAAGACGTTTATGCAATTATAGGAATTGAGGACATTGCGCTTAACAATAAATTGCCAATCTTCAGTTTACTCACAGCTCTCCGCTTCTCCTTCGAATAGATCTTTATTATCCCTATGTGCTACCATCCGTCTTTGTGGTACTTATCCATCCATCGATCTTGATCTCATCCATCCATCTATCTTGATCTCATCCATCCATCTATCTTGATCTCATCCATCCATCTATCTTGATCTCATCCATCCATCTATCTTGATCTCATCCATCCATCTATCTTGATCTCATCCATCCATCTATCTTGATCTCATCCATCCATCTATCTTGATCTCATCCATCCATCTATCTTGATCTCATCCAATCATCGTTCTAATCTTATAAAATCCATTCATCTATTCATCTTTTTCAATTTCATCTGTTCATTTTCCTCAGTTTCATTCCTCCATCTCCGTTCTTTCCACCCATCCACGTTTTCATCCTTCTTCATCTCATCCACTCGTCTATCAATCTCTTCTCACACTTATGACCATGAGTTTTTGATTGCTTTTCGCAAAAATCTATAAAAACATTGTTATAGAGTCAAAATCTTTAAAACGCTTAAATTTTAAACGTTTTGGAACAAGCAGGTTTCCTTCTACTATTAAAAAGCAGTGAAAAAGTAATGAAAAAAAGATTACAAAACAAAAAGTGAAATTAAGGTGCAACTAATTACAACAAAAAAACTATGATTCTAAAATAATTAATTTTAAAAAAAGTGACGTTTCAACGCCATAAAAGAGTCACCGACACACGCCCATGCTATCCTACAATGAATCCAACATCTTTGTGTGTTCTCTCAGTTATTTTGTCAACCCTGTCTCCTTTTCGAGTTAATTTTGATTTTTGTGTAAAAAAATACTTTTTAAAAAACCCTTTTTCCATCCATACACATCACCACTTGAATTATCAAACTGTTCCCTTGAAGCAGATGCTTCTAGATTCCATTTACCCAATAAAACCACACTCCACACCACTCCATCACATCCTATGTTATCCCAACCCACTCCAAACTTCCCCAACCCACCCCAAACTTCCCCAACCCACCCCAAACTACCCCAACCCACCCTGAACCACCCTCACCCACCCCAAACTACCCCAACCCACCCTGAACCACCCTCACCCACCCCAATCCATTTCAACCTACTCCAGCTCGGCCCACCCTAACCCATTCCACCACACCCTAACCTACCTCCTCCCCCACCCACCCAAACCCACCCCACCCCCAACCCACCCCAACCCACCCCAACCCACCCCAACCCAACCCACCCCAACCCAACCCACCCCAACCCACCCCACCCCCAACCCCCAACCCACCCCCAACCCACCCCAACCCACCCCAACCCACCCCACCCCCAACCCACCCCAACCCACCCCAACCCACCCCAGCCAACCCTCTTTATTCTTTTCCTCTCCAATCCTTTTCCGTCCCATTTCCTTCCCCTTATTTCCGTTTCATTTCCACCACACAGTGATCAACCTCTACCATAAATACGGTGATAGTATTGAGTTGTCATGTGACATCGAAAAGATGGACCGTAATATTAAGGTGAAACATCAGATGAATGTAACTTAATTTAATTTAATTTACTCTAAAATAATCAATATAAGCTAATCTGCTTTAATCTAATCTAGAAAATATATTCTAATTTTATTAGTATAATCTAATCTTATTAGTATAATCTAATCTTATTAGTATAATCTAATTTTATTAGTATAATCTAATTTTATTAGTATAATCTCATCCTATTAGTATAATCTAATCTTATTAGTATAATCTAATCTTATTAGTATAATCTAATCTTATTAGTATAATCTAAGCTTATTAGTATAATCTAAGCTTATTAGTATAATCTAATCCTATTAGTATAATCTAATCTTATTAGTATAATCTAATCTTATTTATTTATATAGCGATTGTTCCCATTCACATCTCAGTAAAGGATTGCTTGCTTCTGAATGCATTTTGACCTTTATTTTGTTACATTGTGCCTTCTCGGCTAATTGAATAAGACTAAAGCCAATAAGGCACAATTAACTCATCAATTATATAATGAAATGAATAATTAATTTTTAATTGAATCGCATCATAGGTAAAGTGGACCCGAGAAGGAGTATCCATCTACGAGGTAGGTTCTTGTGGCTGTTTGACGGTGTTGCTTGTTGCTGTTGTGGCTTGTTGTTGTTGTTTGGTTGTTGTTGTTGTTGTTTGATGGTTGTTGTTGTTGTTGTTGTTGTTTGATGGTTGTTGTTGTTGTTCGATGGTTGTTGTTGTTTGGTGGTTGTTGTTGTTGTTGTTTAATGGTTGTTTTTGTTGTTGTTTGGTGGTTGTTGTTGTTATTTGGTTGTTGTTCTTGTTGTTTGATGGTTGTTGTTGTTGTTTGATGGTTGTTGTTGTTGTTTGGTGGTTGTTGTTTGATGTTCGATGGTTGTTGATGTTTGAGGGTTGTTGTTGTTGTTGTTGTTGTTTGGTGGTTGTTGTTGTATTTGGTGGTTGTTGTTGATGTTTGATTTGTTTTCATATTTGTTTTTTTGTTATCTTTTGATTGTGGATTGTTTGGGTTTTGTTGCTATTTTTATGTTTGCATACTAAGCAGGTGTTTGTTGTTTTCGTTTTGTTTCCTTCAGAACAACTACAAAAAAATTCATACAAACAGCCAATGAGTAAACATTAGTGACAATTTCCGTTACAGTTACAACAGTTCTCCTTCATACATTCCACACCCATCTTTGAACTTTCATCTTGTCATCATTTTTAATCATTTCAGCGCTACAAAAACGCCTCAATTATTCAGTGGTTTTTTGATTCAGTGATTTTTTTAAATACGAATAAATTAAAATTAAAAAAAATAATAACATTTTTGAAGCGCTTAACAAAAAAAAAAAGATTTTGAGTTACTTTAGAGTTTTCGAAAGCAGTCTTGTGAGGTTTGCATCGCCATTACACCCCTCATCAGCATTACCACCAAACCCATCTCTAAGACAACGGTTACTAAAACCATAAAAAGGGCCAGCATCACAACAACCACCACAACAACCACCACAACAACCACCACAACAACTACCACAACTACCACAACAACCACCACAAAAACTACTACAACAAATAACACAACAACTACCACAAGCACCACCACTCGAACAGATGAATGGTAAGGATACCAAGAAGAGCCAAGCTTGGACGGATGAGGAATACGAGCTTGATCCCCTCACTTCGGCAATCCAGTTCAAGGTCACCAGTGGAACTGCCTATGACTATGTGTGCAAGAAGGAAACCAAGTCTCAGACCACGGAAAAGCGCTATTACATTTCGGCCATCGGTGAGGCTTTTGTTGTTGCTGTTCGTGTTACCCTTGTGTCACGATTCATGTTATGGCTGTGTATTAACTTGTGGTAACTTGTCAAATCAACTCAGACGATCTGCTCAATCAAATTTATTCACCCAACCAACTCACTCACCAAATTCACCCAATTTACTCACCCACCCAATAAACCTACCCAGTCACAACGCTCAACCTCCATGCCTCTCCATCATTTTCAACCCTTTTCGAAACTTGTGATTTTTTGCCAACAATGCCTAACAACACATCCGCCTATACATACGACCTCCTATACCTCCCACATCACATATTGTATATAGCTGTCTTCCCACAAACACAACACACAACTTTCTCCAACACAACACTTATACAACCTGCTCTTAAACATCCTCCTCCCACACACATAACTCCACATCTTACATTGCCACCACCCCACCACTCATCTCCGCACCCCACAACCTCACACCTCCATACCTCCCCATTACACACCTTCCCTTACCCACGCCTCTCAAGACAAAGTGGTTTGTGAGTTCCCTGTGGATTTGGACTTGCACGAGAACGTCACGTACCACTTCAACGCAAGCATAACTTTCTCTGGCAATGTAGAACCCGTTGACAAGTGGACCATTGGCGACAAAACACTCAATGCTTCTGGAAACGCTGATGTCTCCCACATCAGGTGAGACTGTTGGCTGCTTGTTGGCTGCTGGCTTTAAAAGTGATAAAGTTATCTAGAGTGAAAATATTTGATAATTTTATTTTACTCACATCTTTAATTTTCACCCTTCAACCACTCACCACAAACACTCACCACCCACACTCACCATCCATAAAAACCCACCACAAACAACCCCACCGCCACCACCTCGTGCAGCAAGACTCTGTCCTACAAGGCCGACTCTAAGGACGATGGCAAGGAACTCAAAGTAACCTATACTCAAGTCACCACCGAAGAATCATGCACCGAGAAACTCAGCATCCTGCGTGAGATTTCTTTTTTTTCTAATATGGTAATATTACAGAATGTCACAAATCTCTAGCTAGTGTACACACACACACACACACACACACACACACACACACACACACACACACACACACACACACACACACACACACACACACACACACACACACACACACACACACACACACACACACACACACACACACACACACACACACACACACACACACACAAACATACACACACACAACACACAACAAACACACACACACACACACACACACACACACACACACACACACACACACACACACACACACACACACACACAACATACACACACACACACACACACACACACACACACACACACACACACACACACACACACACACACACACACACACACACCAGACCCGCCAAAGAAGGTACAGGTTCACGGAGGGGATGTAGTGGAGAGGGGTAGCAGCATCGAGTGCTCGTCCAATGGAAACCCCAAACCTGAGGTGCAGCTTAAGGAAGGACAGAAGGTTCTTGCCACTGGTGAGTCTCTGTGATTCTTGCCACTGGTGAGTCTCTGTGATTCTTGCCACATCACTCCCTTCTCTTACCTTGCCAGCTCTCACTGCTAGAAAACCAGTAGCGCTTGAGTGGCTAAAAAATACCTAGACGAACAGATATATATAAATATAGATTCATACATCTATATAAAAATACATAGACATGTTTGAATAGATGAATGGATAGATATCAATTAGTTCCCCATCAAAGATTTATTTTATGTACGTTTATGAATTCACACAACGACTCTCGCCTTTCCATTAGATCCTCCCCTCTACCTTTTAGCACTCACCACCATTTCACCCCCCCCCCCTCCTCTCTCTATCAAATCACTTACCCCTCTTTTTATCTCACATCTCCTCTCTTCAACACCACCTTCCACTACCCCTTTCTACGCCCTCAACACCTCCTCTCAACACCCCCTTTCAACGCCCCTTCAACACCCCTCTCAACACCCCCTCAACACCCCTCTCAACACCCCCTCTCAACACCCCCTCTCAACACCCCTCTCAACACCCCCTCTCAACACCCCCTCTCAACACCCCCTTTCAACGCCCCCTCAACACCCCTTTCAACACCCCCTCTCAACACCCCCTCTCAACACCCCCTCTCAACAACCCTCTCAACACCCCCTCTCAACAACCCTCTCAACACCCCCTCTCAACAACCCTCTCAACACCCCCTCTCAGCACCCTTTCAGCACTTTCTTCAACATCCCTCTCAACACCCTCTCAACACCACTATCCCCTCCAAGGAACCAGCAAAGCGGTGTACAAGGTGCCTGAAGACGAGGGAAATCACAACATCACCATCTCTTGCCATGCCAAGAACCAGTCAGTGTCTACCTGTATCAGCCTATTCCGCATCAACTCATCAACCCGTTCAAGCATCGTTCTAAGATAATAGCAATGATAATAACGTTCCATTGATAATTATAAAAATTTAAATTTAAAAATTTAAATAAGTAATAATAGTTATAATAAAAACTTTCCTTAAACTTGTATCATCGTCAATTACAGATTTTCGGTTGGTGAGGGGATAAGCACCACCAAAACACTGGCGATAATCAGTGAGTTGGGTGTTTGGTGGGATGGGAAGGTGCAACTGGTTGGAAAAAAGGATAAGAATAGGATGAGGAAGAGGAAAAGAAAGAATTTGAAAAGGAAAATAAGTAGGAGGAGAAGGAGGAGGAGAAAGAAGAAAGAGAGCTTTAGAGGTGGAAAAAAAAGAAGAAAAAGAAAAAAAAGAGAAGGAAGAAGATTAAAAAGAAGAAAAAATGAAAAAGATGGATAAAAGATAATTAAAAAGAGAAGGGGAAGAGGGGGAGGATGGGGAAGATTTGGTGTGAGGTGACTCGTTAGCGGTGTTTGAGTGGCTCTGTTAATTGATAGTGGCCTCACTGTCTGGTGGTACATGGCTTGAAGTAGCACTAGAGCGGTTTTTGTGTTATTATTTCCACTACTATCACGTCTTCATTATCCCCATTATGCAATCTCTTCCCATCATCATCATCATCATCATCATCATCATCATCATCATCATCATCGTCATCATCATCATCATCATCATCATCGTCGTCGTCGTCGTCATCATCATCATCATCATCATCATCATCATCATCATCATCATCATCATCATCATCATCATCATCATCATCATCATCATCATCATCATCATCATCATCATCATCATCATCATCATCATCATCACCATCATCCTCACCATCATCATCAACAACAGCAATACTACCACAAATACAAACTGCAAATGAGATATAATACAATCACCAACACCATAAATATACCATCACTACTGTATCAATACCACATCACTACCTTCCCCTCTTCCACACCGCCCCTACACCACCACACCATCCCCTTCTTTCGCCACCACACCACCCCTACACCACCCCCTTGTAACACCACCACACTACCACCATTACACTACCACCACCACACTACCACCACCATTACACTACCACCACATCACCATTTCTACGCAGAAAAAGCAAACGCTGAAGGATCTGCACCATGTGAGTTTTTATGAGCTTAATTCAATAAAAACCTTTATTTTTTTATATATCTTTGTTGGAAAAAAAATATTGTTTTAATTTTTCGTTAAGTTTTTTGTCCATCTGCTCAAACCTCTGGCACTTACCACCATGCAGTAACATATATTATATTTTTAAAGACGCCCATGTATGATTGTGTGTTCATGTGCGTGCATATAATTGTTTTTTATGTACGTGTTCAAGATTGTTTTTTATGTGGTTGTGTGTTCCTGGAACTGTTAACTTGTGTGCATGTGTGCATGTGTATACATGTGTGTGTTTGTGTCACTGTGTATGTGTGCGTTTTCGTGCGTGTGTGTGCGTGTTCTTGCACGAGTAAATGTGAAACTTGTCAACCAAAGTGCATTGAGGTGAAGGTATGACGGCCTTGTTTGATAGTGGCTTTCTACGTTGCAAGGGGTTATGCGAGTTACGAACTATCAAAACAACTAATGAAACCACTAATGCCGTGAAGTTGACAATTCAATCTCAATGGAAATATTTCTAAAAATGAGTTGGTATTCGCAAAGAAATACCCCTTCAAATCTCTATTTTTACTTTTAAAACCTAGTGTTACTGCCTGTCTGTGCGGTATTGTAGGCAGTTGTTGTATTGTTTTTAAATGTTTTTTTACTTTATTTTGGACTTATTGCATTATTGTTGTTCAGGTCATTCTTTGTTTACTTCTCTTTTCCTATTATGATTTGTATTTTTCTATGTTTACTATTATTATTATTATTATTATTATTATTATTATTATTATTATTATTATTATTATTATTATTATTATTATTATTATTATTATTATTATTATTATTATTATTATTATTATTATTATTATTATTATTATTATTATTATTATTATTATTATTATTATTATTAATATTATTATTATTTTTATTATTATTATTATTATTAATAATATTATTTTTTTATTTTTTTTTATTTATTTTTTTTTTTTGCTTATTTTGTTTTCATTTCTTTGTTGAAGTAATCTTTTCTTTGTTCTTCTATACAACTCTGCAGCATCCACTACAATACACCCGTTCTCCATCAACTACTCCACCCACACCAGCCTCCATCTCACCACTCTTTCTTCACTTCTCAAAGAAATAATCCATTTATGTATTAACTCTTATCTAATCATTCATTGTTATTCATCCTAATATCAACTATCTCTATCTATCAATCTATCAAACGATTTTTTTTATTCATTTATTTTGAATTTTTCTCATCCATCAATCCGATTTCGTTCATCCATCAATCCTGTTTCGTTCATCCATCAATCATACTTCATTCCTTTCTTCATCCTCCTCATTAATCTGCCCATTCAACTTTCTCGCCCATCCACCAACTTTTACTGACACATTCTTCCCCTTTCTTGAACATCGTTCAATACATATATCCATACACCCATCCATCAATTCATCCATCCGCCCCTCTCTATCCATCTCTCGTCATCCACTCATTCATCCTCCATTCATTCATCCTCTATTCATTCATCTTTCAGCAACTCATTCTCTATTCCTTCATCCTTCATTTATTCATCATTCATCCTTCATTTATTCATCATCCATCCATTCATTCCCTTATCCATTTACCTTCCATCCATTCATCCTCCATCCCTTCAACTTCCATCTATCACCCTCCATCCATTCATCATCCATTCATACATTCATTCAAATAACCATTCCAATTCATCTTCCAATGACCTATATTTTTTGTGAAGTAGCTTAGAGATCATTTAAAATTGACTCGCCTCTCTCTTCTCTT
>OX387250.1:7395138-7417638 GCA_947562095.1 Branchellion lobata | reverse complement strand
CATAACATTCAAAACATCAAAACCACAACATCCACAACAACTTCCACAACAACGTCCACAACAACATCCACAACAACATCCACAACAACATCCACAACAACATCCACAACAACATCCACAACAACATCCACAACAACATCCACAACAACATCCACAACAACATCCACAACAACATCCACAACAACATCCACAACAACATCCACAACAACATCCACAACAACATCCACAACAACATCCACAACAACATCCACAACAACTTCCACAACAACATCCACAACAACATCCACAACAACATCCACAACAACCTCCACAACACAGGGCAGCGATACAGCCTGTGGACACTGCTCACACTCCTTTCCTTGGCCACCTTCCTCAACTAGGCTCCAACCATCCTCTGCTAACTCAATGTCTGGACGTTCATCTTAATTAAGGAATATTTTATAACTTACGCGTTCGCTCGATCATTTTGGTTCCCTAACGGACCTGATTATTATTGATATTATTGGTATCATTGTTATTGTTGCTATTATTGTTACTTTTGTTTTATTTTCATTTTAATACGTCATAGAGTATTTTGTTAGTTCTCAACATTGTCATCGCCACTACAAAATCTCCAGCCATTACCACACCGCCACAACTACCAAAACAATTTCCATCACCACCACCACCACACCCAACCACTACTACAAACACCACAACCATCATCACCACCACATCAACCACTACAACCACTACTACAAACACCACAACCATCACCATCACCACATCAACCAATACAACCACTACTACAAACACCACAACCATCACCATCACCACACCCAACCACTACAACTACTACTACAAACACCACAACCATCACCACCACCATCGTTTGCTCTATTTATTGCATCTCTCCACGTCGTCACGACCTTTGTAACCTATAGCATCCATGGTAAAGACGTCTCACGAAGTATGCGCAAGATTTCAAGTAAACATCATACTTTTATTTCTCAAAATCTTTTTCCCTTATGACCACAAGATGTAGGGCGGTAGTGGATTTACTGTTGTGTTGAAGGGCGGGTTAAATAAATTTGTAGATGGAAGTATGAAGAGAGGGGATGAAGAAGGAGAGAAGAAGTTAAAAGAAATTAAGCATTAGGATAAGAAAAAATAAATAGTTTTTGGTATAAGTTGTGAGGTGGAGAAGTTTTTAAAATAACAGAGTTTTCGTAAGTCACTGAAATGGCTAGGAATTGAAAAGAGTCTATGGAACCTTCTAGCTTGGTAACAACTTCTCTCTCGATATGGCATAGTTACTGCTGTTGCAACATTCTCAACGTGCGTTAAGGCGCAGCCAAGTATGGTATAGTACCTAACACTAAATTTTATATTCTGAACTTCGAGTATTTTTAAAACCCTTGATTGCTTTCAAACCCTTTTAATCAATATTCACTCACCTAAATGATATTTTAAATCATTCGATTCAGTGTATCTTTATTAAAACAGATATTCAACATCGTCTATCGTCGTTATGATTTCATCTTCAGCCTGTCCTAAAAACATTTAATCTTAAAAAGTTATTGTCTTATTTCAAAAACTCCGAAAGACTTAAATCCCTCAGTGGTAATTTAACTTTAGATTCACCTACACGACTTCAAAAGTATTGATACTTTTTTTCCAATCCCGATCATGTTGAAGATTTCTCTTACAAATTAATGCCACTTTTCAACCCTTGACCACATGAGTCGATAAATGTTGTCAATCGGTCGTTAATCTTGTGGACAATTTTCAGTGTTGACTTTTCTCGATTCAATACTTCACATTACACTGTCGAATCTAGACTAATTCTCAAGCGTATACATGTGTCGACCCGCTCACTATCTTCCTTTGCAGTCTGCGTGTTGCTATCATTTTTTTGCCCATTTGACCGACCTATTTAGCGAATATATTTTATACAAAATTGATCTTTTTATTTTAACACTACCATTAATATTTCAAATTTCGTTTGAAATTTTTGTATAAGGTTTTGGACTTTTGAAGCGACGAAAGAGCTCCATTAGCGGTGATAGTTGTTTTTTAAATAGGCCTATTCATTTTGAAATGCATTTCAGCGGTTCGATTACTTGGCTTTCATCTTTTGTGCTTTTCAAAACGCTCACTCTGTCAAAATAGCAACTTTCCCATAGACCCATCTTATCTTTAATTACATCATGCAATCAAAAGGTACCACTAGCTTTATCTTAATAACAATACGTCAACTCATTTAGAAGTCTCAAAAAGCATCGGACATTTTTTGAATCTAAGATAATCGTAATTGAAAGCGCCTTGTTTCTACACCACATAGAGTAGTTGGCTTGGTTAGACCACCACATACACTGGCTCTTTCCACAGAAGAACTTTCAACTTACTACGTCACTGGTGTGCCACGCATGGAAAGAAGTAGCCTGCTAAGAAAATAATAAACCACCACACAACCACCACACAACCACCACACAACCACCACATAACCACCATACAACCACCACCCAACCACCATACAACCACCATACAACCACCACATAACCACCACACAATTACCATATAACCATCACATAAACACCACACAACCACCACATAACCATCATTGCAACACCATCATTAATCATGATCATAGAGTAGAATTAAAGTACCTTCATCGGATCATGCCACATGCAGTTATAATCAAACGGGCGCTATAAGGACGGCTATTACATTACACTGTGCCTCAACCAAGTCCCTTCGAACAGTCACTTCTCAGAACAAAGTGGCTGAAACTTTAGACCTTAAAAGCTAGCTTCTGCTTGACAACCTTTCCATACAAACACCCTATCTGTGGCTTGTAGCTTCTTTGTGTAACTCTTTACTTTTTATTTATAGTTTTTTGGAATATTTTGGCGTTTTTTGGTGTGATTAACGAGGTGTTTTAAAGATTATGGAAGGATTTTGGGACACTTTTGAGTGGCTTGGGAGCCGTTTAAGGTTTACTATGAGTGGTTAAAATCATTTTTTTCTTTAATCTCATTATTATTATTTATTATCATTATTATTATTTTCTTTTTTTGTTAACTATTAAAATTCCCAGCATTGTTATTTTGATTGTGTCGACAAATTGTATGTTGTTGTTACATTAAAATGTTTTTTTTATTTATTTTAGAAATCACCAAGAATTACATCGTTTTTTCATTACTACTTCTATTTATTTTTAGTTTTTCAAGATTATTTTCATCTTTATCTTTATTACATCCAGTCATTCACCCTTAATGCCACGTTTTTTATCGTTAAAAAACAACGATTCAAGGCTTTGTGGCAAAGTTACAAAGTGAAATACATTTTAAATAAAATCCGTTTTTAGTATATTCTAAGAAGCTTCTTTACAACTATCTCAAAATTTAAACTTATTGAAAAACTATACAATCGTCGATTCAAATTTAAGGTTTTAAAAATTTTGGTATAAAAAATTGTACGTTCAAAAGAGTTGTTTTTTCTTTAAAATTTTCAGCTTGGTTACTTTTTGTAAGTTTCTTGAAATAGTCTATTTCGAAAAGGAGGTTATAAAGTTTGAATAGACTTGTACTCTTATCTTTTCAAAACATTTGTATAGCGCTGAGTTCGTACTGTGAACGGAGAGGCACCAAGCAGTCCAGACCGGGTGAATGCTCAAAGTGTGAAGTGACTTCTTCGAGTGTGGGTGGCATGATTGATCGAGCGAGAAGGAGAGCATAATTATTTCGATCAAGCAAGTGGAGGACTGATGAGGAACAGAAGCGTTTATAATTTCTAATTTATGTGCCGTTTAATCATGCCCAAGCGATTGTGCATACATGCATATGGAACCGACCGCATAAAACGCCTCAGCATTCTCCCTATACTCAACAGCATGAAAGCAGCCATCTGTTCCCATGAACCAACCTCCTAGCAGCAACTCACGCTCTTTGTTGTTTCGTTGCACTGGTACAGTATGACGGGATGCCGATGATGGTAAGTTGTTGCGAGAAGTGCTAAGCGATTTGCTGAAAAATAATTTTGAACCAGAAAACTCTGTCGGTTAAGTTTAATGTTTTTTTTTTAATTTTTCCACTTGTTCCACGCGTTCCCTCCGACCAAAGCTCGAGAGACTTACCGGAAAGATCAGACTTGCACACGATATATTTTCTGAAAGTTTCCTTGATCGAAAGATCAAAAAATATTTTAAACTAAAAAATGGAAAGATATAAGACTTTTGAGTTGATTCTTGAAGTTTATCAAGATTTCACGTAGACTGGAGTCATTGAAGAGCTGAATTGGCAATAATTAGTCTCTTTTGTAAGCACTAACGACCACAAACCACATAAAATAAAGTGTTAATAAGCAAAAAATAAGAAAATAAACTTGACGTTGAAGTCGATGCGGAAATAAGTTGTACAATTTTAAATTACCTCAACCATTCCATACGACAAGCTGTTACATTTGTACATCTAGAATAACAAATATTTATATATAACTGTAGTAACATACATATATACATGTACTTGATCGAGTGATTACTGAAACCGAACGTTCTGGAACGTTACAAAACAGTCCTAAACACTGTCAACCTTTATTGTGAAATGAAGATGAAAAACACAGGAAAAAATTGGAAGATACTAAATGCTTAGAAAAGGCTGAATTTGCAACGTAATGAAAGAAGGATGGTTGCAGTGTTGAGTGGGATACAAACCTACAGGAACGCCTAGCGGCAAGCGAGCCACACAGACATTATTGGCTGGCACGTGGACGTTAGATGGATTTGGTGGTAAGGGGACGAAATATTGAATAAGGAAATAAATAGGAAGTGAACAAGTTACAAAATAATCAAAATGTGTGCTCTTCACAGCGCCACGAAACTACAACCACGAGGGATGACCGATGCACTTATAACTCATCCTTGGTCTCAGTGGGTGCTTCTGCCTCTTCGCCACCCTCCTCAGCCTCGTCAAAGTCCTGTAGAAGTGGTGGTGGTTCAGTGTAATGAAGCAATTCAATCTTTGTCATGGCTATAAATAGGAATGATACTTGAGAAATGTTAAGAACACAATATCATGAAAAAAGAAAGAGGTGTTAGTTCCTGAAGTTGTAAGCACAATTAAACATTTTGCATGCCGACATAACAAACTTCTACCCTGCTCCAACCACGCACCTGATCTTCAGTCTCAGATGTCTGAGTCTTGCCTCCACTCTCGACGAACTTGACCAAGGAGTCAAGGTCACGACCTCCCGAGTAATCGACCACATCGTCAGAGTCCTTGGGGAAGTACTTGAGGGTGGGGAAGCCCTGGATCTTGACCTCTTCCACCTCGTTGACGGTGGAGTCCATCTTGGCGATGACAATGTCGCTTTGGTCCTTAAACTTCTCAGCAAGTTCGTCCCAGATGGGAGCCAGTTGCTTGCAGTGACCGCACCACGGAGCATAGAACTCCACAAAGACATTCTTGCTCTTGTCCTTGGCCACCTCGGCGAAGTTCTTGCCGACGAGCACCTTGACGGGCTTGCTGTCCCAGTCCTCGGGCACCTCTTCCGAGTTGAGGTGGGGCTTCCTCTTCTTGTCGATCACGTCTTGCACGAACTGCTTGACCACGGCCTCGGTCACCTCATCGGTGTCAGGCTTGAACTTCTGCATGCCTTCTTCCTCGAGGATGATGAAGCGGTATGAGGGACAGTCGGCAGCTTTGATGTTGAAGTATTCAAGGATCCTTTGGTTCTCTTCATCATCGATGTTGATGTAGATGAACAGCACCTTACCCTTGAACTCTTTTGCCACCTTCCTGTACTCCTCAAGTATTCCCTCCAGTTTGTCAGAGGTCTTGGAGATGAAGAGCAGGTTGTGGCTCTTGATCTCGCCTCCAAACACCTTGGGAGCAACCTCTTGAGTGAACTCGATGACCAGGGGCAGACGGTTTTGAACGATGAATTCCTTGATGGACTCCAAAGTAGATCCTGCAGCTTTCAAGTCAACTCTGCCTCCATCAAACTGGAATTGTGTGTTTTGTGAATGACTGGATGAATGGTTGTTGAAAGCTCATGCTTAAATAATAAACCTCTAAAAGCCATATATTTTATCACCCATAACACAATGTAAAAACCACAATTGCTCAATTGGCAACTCAAGCCTTACACACCTTCTTGAAGAGAAGCACAGTGTCCTCTTCTAGAGTATACTCTTTGAAAGACTCCTCTGTGGAGATGGATGAGAAAGAGATGTCATCGAGCTCGGAAGCCACACTGACAAAGTTCTTGAAAGCCTCTGAGTCGGTTTGCTGCAGTTTTATGAAGTTAATTATTAACAGATCTTGATGTTTTTTTAAAAAATATTATTCATAATTAATAATTTTCCAAAATTTTAAAAATTTTAGTCTAAAAAAAATACATTTTTATAGCATGTCAACTGAGCAAGCTGACTACACCACTAACCTTGAAGAATCCCACAATTGTGACTTCCTCCTTCTCAACCAAAGCCTTGATGGCATCGACAGTGTCAAGGACTGTCACTGGAGGTCCTGCCTTCTTGTTCAACCAAGTCACAATGTCGGGTGATTGTCTGCCTCCATTGTAGTCTGTGGGCTTGCCATTTCTGTTTATATTTTTGTGGATAAAAATGATTTAGCTTTTGAAGATTTGAATTAAAAAAATTTTTATAAGATAAAACACTATATTTTCTCGCAAAATTGTTGAAATGAAACTCATCAGACAAAAAAATACCTGAAAAACTTGAGGGTTGGGAAGCCTTTAATTTCGAACCTCTCTCCCAACTCGGTCTCCACCGTTGTGTCGATCTTGGCCAACTTGATATTACTGCCTGCCTCTTTCAAAGCAGTTGCAGCTTTCACGTACTCAGGAGCTAATGCCTTGCAGTGACCACACCACGGAGCGTCTGGAAAATGTTTCGTACAGGTATGTTTATCCAGCTGAAGCAGTTTAAACGGTGAAATAGACCGGATTCGATTTAAGAAATAAAATAATTTTTTTAACCCTGAAAATTTTTAGTGACACACAAAACTCACAAAACTCTGCTAGGACATACTCATGCTTCTCAATTGCTGCATCGAACGTGTCTTTAGTGAGAACCAACACACCGTCTTCCTCCTTAAAATCTTCGGCAAAAGCTGCTACGACAAGGAGCGTCAAAACAAAAAATTTATTAATCATTTTGATTATAAATTAAATATCTCAACTTATGAAGATGTAAACCAATTAAACCACGTTCGAATCTTTTTATACAGTCACACCAAAACACGTTCCGGGCTACGTGGCAAAGAACGTAGTAAGTAAGACAAAGCCTTTTATTTATTGTGATTACTCGTGTTGAGCCGTTATTGGATACGAAAACGTAAATCAATACCATTTATTTTTAATCATTCAAGTTTCTGATATTATGAAATTTAAAAATTACTTATTTTATATTTTTATAAAAATTTTATAATAATTATTATTTTTCGTTTCAGTGCAATTAACAAACAATGTTTCAACTTATTTAGAAAATTCAAATTAAAAAATTCAAAAGTGAGCAACCACTACCACAATTAATTATAATTGTTGAAGAACCATGAAATATTTTAAATATTTTTATTCTATCTTGTTTGACATACATTCGTATAGAACTGACATTTTTTTCGAAAACTCGAACCTTCAGAGAACTTGTTTCTTTCAGAATTTAGTTGCTCTCTTTTTTCGATTAAAAAAAAATTCTTTTTCAGTCAACTTCGGTCAAAAGCTGGAAACTTGATAGAAATGGAAATGGCTGCACCTAATTAGGACTTATTTTTCAGCAAGACATCCAAGTTTTTAATTCATGATTCTCGTCTAACCTTTTAACTAATACTTTTAACATAACAGGTCCTCATTAACTCAATTTATTTTAATGTTAAATTAATTGCTTAGTTATGGGTCAAACCATTAAGTTATTTTTTAACTTATTTTAATATTGCAGAGTTCCTGCCCACAAGCTTGATTGGATAATCGATAAACCTACTCATAAAAATTTGAATACGGTTTTTTTATTAACATACAAAAATCAGTTTATTTTTGGAATAAAATCTCTGACAGTTTTATAGCTTTTTAATGATCCTTTTTTCTGTGGGCCTTAATTTCATGGTTAGCGTATGTTAAACTGTTAAATTTTAACGTAAAGTGGGTCTTTCGAATAATGTTTTAACAAAATTGAGAAGAAAGTTGATGATTCAAGTAATATTTTCAGATTATAAAAATAAAATCTCTAATGTTTTCAACTAAACCATTCTTTAAATCTAAAATTGAAATTTAAAAAGAACTTAACTTCCCTACAGCTCAAAACAGATGCGTATTTGAAGATGCAATACTGAGAACTTACTGAGAGCAAGTGAAATAAGTTTTAAAAAATGTGATTTATTTTAATAAAAATCATTAAGGTAAACTAATCAATATGGGTGAATTTTTGTGACAATAACTGATAAAAATAATTGATTTAGCAAAATTTCAGCAATAAATAGCGTAAAAATATTGTCAAGATAAATACCCATTGAAAACTATTTATTTCAATTTTGTTTTCTCCTAATATTCAGGTCAACTATACAGGAACTATGAAAAAAATGTTTATTCAAAGTGTATAAGTATGTTACATGCATTTTAAAGCTGCATTGCATCGGAAGCTTTTTGATGTAAAGGTTCTGATTGCGTAGTAGTTCGTGGTAGTGGTAGCCTGAAACATCTGCCAGCTTGTTCAATAACCTTTACATCTTGTGTTTGAAGGTATGCAGCTTGAAGTGAAGCACCCTCAACGTGGCTATTTGTGCTTTCCAAATGGGATTCGAATCGCCTTTTATTTGCTGCCCACGTCAGCCATACGTCGTGTCAT
This sequence comes from Branchellion lobata, assembly GCA_947562095.1. Taxonomy (NCBI): domain Eukaryota; kingdom Metazoa; phylum Annelida; class Clitellata; order Hirudinida; family Piscicolidae; genus Branchellion; species Branchellion lobata. The sequence continues at coordinate 7,408,796 of OX387250.1, read as the reverse complement.
ACTGCTAACTATCCGTTGCTAACCTTGCTGCTTTCAAAATCGTATTTTAAAACCTTTTAGATTATTTACGTTTCAATTTTTTTTATTCTTCGTGAATAACCGTTATAGATAGATTATCATAATTATTTACATTTTATAATTTTTCAAATTTTTATCATTTCAAAGAATTACTATTATAAATGTTTTTCGTTGTTGTCTGTGTTTGGACTCATAAATCGAAACAATGTGAGTAAGCATTCTTGCCGGCTCAATCAAAAGCTTTGTCTGGTGAAGAATGACCAACTGCCAGTCATTGACACAGCAAACAATGGAAGTTTTAGCTGGCGTACATCACAGAGGTTTTGTTTGGAAAATTTGATTTCATGCGTCATGAAAAGCCAAACCAATGGTTTAAGTTGATCAAAGGTTTCATGAGAAGTTGCTGTTATGTTTATTCCCTCTTATGTGCTGTCTGCTCTCTAGTGCCATGAAACACCCAGGAAAAATGAATTTACCGAAAAATCCTAACATAAAAGGTGGAAGCACGAATTTTATTATATACAAAGTTTTCATAATGAAAGTATTATGGATAGGAAGTAAAAAGTTAGGAAAACCATATTGATCTATTAAGTGCATGAATTGAACGATTTAGAAATACAATAATAGTTGTAAAAAAATAGAACATACTAAAAATTGTATTGTTTTCAGTTTTTAATTCAATTGAAAGTACAAAAAATAACAGAATTAAACATTTGTTACAGACTAATTAACAAGTATCAGGCATTCTTCAGTCTCGGAAGACTATGGAGTGACACTCGAGGTCATTTTGTAAATGTCGGGTGTGGTACTAGTGTGGCCAGTTTAATGACAGTCCCTGAGACAGAAGATAAATGTTGTTCCAAGCTTACATAGAAGACACTCATAGCTAAGCTGCATGGAAACAGCTGTCTGTTTCGAGGAAGTACCGCGTGTCATTCATGGTACCTGGTCATCCTCCGGACAGAGGGAGAAAATTTCATGCAAATCAGATATGAGTGGCCCTGATTACAACTCAGCGTTGTTTGAACGATTGAAATCGATAGCGACAAAGCTGCCGTGTGTTTGCATTGCTGTTTGAACTCATCCTCGTCCACTCGTTTAGGCTCAATTTTAGGTCAATTTGATAAATTGATAAATTTGCTACATGAACTTGAAATAGAAAAAAATGTTTAAACAACATTTTAAAAAGTCTAAAATCCATTCTAATCAAATCATTTTTACAATGCCTTCTAGAATTTGTTAAAGTCCTACTATGGCTAACGTGTCACAAGCTGATAAGCAACTAGAAAACAAACAAATGACTCATTTTCATGTTTCAAGCAATTGGCATATAAACGTGTCAAAACGAACGAGCGAAGTTTACTTTCAAAATGTCATTGTCTACGAGTGTCGTGAGGGCCAAGGCGATTGGAATAACCTAAGAAAGCAATAAAAGTTTGGTGAAGAAGAGAAAAAAAAAGAGAAAAAGAAAAATAAAAAAAATAAATTATTGTTATTGATCACTTCAACTTTCAATAGGAATTCCGACTTAGGTAGAGTATGAAGCACTTCAAAGTCATATAACATCTTTGAGCCTGTCATAATCCAAAGTCGGAAGCTACTCAGAAGAGAAGTTAAATTATGAAAAGAAAGTTTACCATTGTATTTTTTATGTATTGTCGTTTATGAGCAAAAAACTTAGTAGGGCACTAAAGGTATTAGCAAACGACTTAAAATTGTATAGTTTCAGAAGAAACTGAGATCTTCCACTCGTTCTCACTTGTTAGTGCTACCTGGCAGGCATATTCATCGCAATCCACATTTTCCTATTGTGACCCTTTCTAATCTAATCTAATCCGAGCTAATCAAAGTATTGTATAAAACTCTCTGATGGAATGCTCTTTATCCCATCTTACTTCCTATACATCTGTTCTTCTCCGCAAAGACCTCAAAACCCCGTTGTTTAAACAGTTCGTAGCAGCGTTCTTGAAAAGTATGCCTACAGCGCTATACATTCTTTTGATTAAAATAAGATAAGACGATATTAGTCGTGTGGCGGTTAGGTTCAATTATTATTTTCTATAATAATCGTTTTCAGCATTATTAGGTGACGTATGAATTATTTTTCAATGATTTTATGACATACGACGTGCTTGCTGGAGTGGTCGTAAAATAGAAAAAATGAAAAGAAAATGTTCAATTTAAAGCTTTTTTGTTCGGATAATAAACTTATTAATTAGCATCAGACACTATATTTCATCTTAATATATATTTTCAATAATCATTAAAAATTCAATTGTATTATGGATAGATTAATGAGTGTGAATATTAAACAAAAAGTGCAAATGCACTGTGTCCCCGTACATTCACCATGAAGAGAACACAGCCTTGCTTAATTACAAAAAGTTTTGAGTATAGTTGTGAATTTAAGAAAAAAACATCACAACTTATTTTTGCATCTGAAAGCCAAATTAGCTTTTTCATTAAAGAAATAGTTATTGATTAAAATCCAATTACAATTCGAGAAATTTGAAAATTATTCGTGATTTGTTAGTTTTCGAACAAAAAAAAAGGTTTTCAAAAACAAAAATTAAAAATTAAACCAATAACTAAATTTACAATAAACAATTAATCAAAGAAAAACGTACGTGTTATATCTAAATGAAAGTTAATTTTATACAAAGTTTCTTTTGGTGGATTTATAAAAAAAAAAAAGTTTGAAAAAGCTTGAATAGAAATTTTTAAACAGAAAAAAAAGTAACTGAATTTCATGGTTTTTGCAGGCTTTTGTTACGCTACATTTTTCAAACTATCTAATTATTTTATAAAATTTGCTTATATTCAGGTTTTATTAAAAAATTAATCCATGAATTTTTTCTTTTAAAAAAGTAGATAAATTGTCTAAAGTTAGGCGCTAAAAGGTTTCTTGTTTCTAAAATATTTGTACGTTTGATTACATTTATCTCGTTGAATAACCGAGTTACGAATATTTTATTAAAATACTTAGAAACATTTCAATAAAAATGTCGGAATTTGAAGATACCACTAACGTCGAACAAAACTCCAACGATTCTAATGTCGGAATGCAGGAAAGCGAGGACAAAACAGACATCGTCGAGGATCAAAATGGCGACAATACCGATACGGGCGAAAATGAAGATTATTTAGAAAATAATTCTGTGGAACAAGAACAAAAAGAACAAGTTGAAAAGACCGAAGAAAATGCTGAAACCGAAACGGAGGAAGAGACAAAAGTTGAAATGAGCGAAAAGAACGAAGTTCAAGCGGAACCTCAAGAAGAACCACAGGTTATGGAGAAGACTGAAAAAAACGTGGAAGGAGAGGAAGTGAAGGAAGGTGCAGAAGCCGTGGTAGAGACATTCCAGCATCCTTCAGAATTGTTCCCAGAAGAGAGCATCAAGGCAGTCAAGGAGTCTTGTGAAAGGGCTCGTCAGCTACTTTCCGAATCTACAAACCCTTCAGTGCAGGAAACACTCAAACAGCCTCTCAATGGAGCTCTTGCCTCCAAGCATGATGACGATGAAAGGTTAGGAAAAGTTGTCTAATTTTTTTATTCAAAACTTTAACTAGCTGTTTTATTGAATTAGCCCATTAAAAATATAATGTTTATTATTATGAACTTATAAGGTAAACTTTTCATTGAACAGAAAAATCTTTGTGGGAGGCTTGCATTGGGAGACAACCATTAGTTAGTTGACAATGCAACTATAGTATTATTTATATTCAACTCACACATAAATTACTAATTCTATTAAAAAAGAAATAATCAAACTTCAATAAATTAAAAATAAAATTTATTAATATTCAATAAAATAAAATGTTATATTCATTAATCACCTTTTTGCATATTTGAATGCGCAGATGATCTCAGGGACTACTTTGCACAGTTTGGCAAGGTGGTGGACTGTACACTGAAGACTGACCCCACCACAGGCAGATCGAGGGGCTTTGGATTTGTACTCTTTGAAGACCTCGAGGCTGTCAATAAGGTGAATGTTTCTTATTGGAGTTCTTCATTTGTCTTTGTATGTGTTTTCATGTCTGAATGCATTTTTGTGTATTTTTATGTTTATACTTTTTTTACGTGTATGTGTAGGTTTTTTTTGTTTATTTATGGTTGTATTTGAACATGTTTATGCGTGTTCTTGTTTTATAAGTTTTTCAATGGGCTCATATACAAAGTTATAGGCGTGTGATTGTACAGTGTCTGTCGTTTCAAGGACATTCATTCCACGATCATCATTCCTTCTACAAAAGATAAACTTCCAAAAAATATAGTTATCAACTAAGAAAAATCAATTTTTGGTTTTGGTTATCAAGGTAAAAGTATGGATCATGGTAATCTCACTCGAAATTGTTCTCAAACAATTTTGTTTTGTTTTTATTAGTATTCAAGATGCTTTGTGATGGCAGCTTGCAATCATATTGGTGAACTTTCAATTCATTGTAACATTTGTGGCAATAACGCCATTAAAGTGATGATGATGATGATGATGACGTGGACATGATCGTGATATGATCATCCTCTCATGTAGGTGGGAGGGCAGGCTGTGGTGACATAGTAAGTTTGTCATATGCCTCATAGGCTCATTTCTTTTCTAAACCCACTTGATAAAGTCATTTTGGGTAATAATTCTCCAAATGAATTTGCATTTCCTAAATTTCTTACTTTTTCTAGTTTTTAATTTTTTAGCGGTTTGGAAGCATATTAATGTTTTCTCTATAACATTAAAGATTTGCCATACATAAATCTTTGTTAAAAATTTCGGTATATTGAAATTTTAACTATAGTGAACAAATTATTTTCAGTTGCCATATACACTGAGGTCTTTATTAGCTTGTACTACTTTTTTATTGACGCCTCTGATAATACTGTCAGAGTACTGCTGACCCAAGTGAGACATCTATCTGCCTTGCTTAAATGTTGATCAGTAATTTTCGAAGAAGTATTTTGACGTTTATTGGTGCAGTAATTTTCAAAGTTGCCATTTTGAGCTTAATTTGATGGAATAACCAATGAGGCATAGTCTTTTTTAGCAGTTCATTTCATTAAGACTGACTACCGACAATATCTCACTTAACTTTCTCAATAAGAAGACCGCCATAAGACTAATGGACGTGTCAATACAACTATTAACGTAGCCTTATCATTCTGCTCTGTGTCTAGACACTGGCCACTGGCTGTGAGTCATTCCATTTGAAGATTTCTTAAATATTTCTTAACGGATTTTTCAATTTCCTCAGTATTTTAAAGAGTAACATTGCCTTGAATTTTTCAAAGTAACTTTGCTTAAAAATTCTGGAAGTGAATAACTGATTTTCCCAATCAACTCGTCTAAATACCACCTCTCCGGCACCTTAAGTGGCTTCACCACCTTGACAATGTTTCAGACTAGCCACCACGCATTCCCCCAACACCACCACCAGCCACTGCTTTGGTCACCAGTCCATTCTACCACTCCACTCTTTCCCACCTCCCAGGTAGTGGCGGAGAAGACTCACGTGCTACAGGGCAAGACCATTGATCCCAAGAGGGCTGTGTCAAAGGCCATGGTGGGCGGAGCAGGAGGAGGCAAAGACCCAGTTAAGAAGATCTTTGTTGGGGGTGTCAGCCCTGACATGTCCGAAGGAGACATCCGGTCGTTCTTCATCAAGTATGGAAAGGTGCGTCTCATGGTGGCGTTGTGGAGTATGGAGTAAAATATGTTTGGACAGAATTATGAGTGTTTGTAATTATGGTAGTTCAACTTTTGTCAGTATTGTAACCATTTGATTTGTTACTTTTCCATCATCAAACCACACAATAACTCAACACGCTTCATCACAAAAGTTTCCCTCATTCATCTTGACTTCTCACCTTGGCAACACCATCAGATTGAGGAGGTGGAACTGCCATTTGATCGGCTGAAGAACCAGAGGAGGGCCTACGTTTTTATCACCTTCAGTGATGAGGCCTCTGCCGATGAGGCCTGCAAGCAGCCCAAGCAGAAGCTGGGAGAGAGAGATGTGAGTGGTTTGGCTGTTAGTTGGGTTGTCATCATTGGCGAGAGGGCTTTGTGGTTTGAGTGTTGTTTAATTTATATAATTGTTGAGGGTGGAATGTTAGTGGGTGTTGGTATCTATGTTGTTGGGAGGGTAGAAAGGTAGTGAGGCTTTGAAGCGATTGGACTTTAGTGCTGAAATAGCATCATACTATTTTTTTTTGATCGCACGCATACATACATACATACATACACACACACACACCCACACACACAAACACACAGGTGGATGTGCGCAGAGCAACTCCTCGATCGGAGAGTGACCAGGGCAGGAGCAACCGAGGCCGAGGCAGAGGCAACTATGACTACTCTGCCTACTACGGCTACCCGGGATATCCCAACTACTCGGGCTACCAGGTGCCTAGCATCCATTCTTACGTATAATTAGCAGCATCAGTTGCTTCTTTTGGTGTTTCACATTTTAATTTATTAATAGTAATTTTAATAATAATAATAATAATAATAGTATTTTCATTAATATTATTGTGTTATTTTATTATGTTGTATTGTATTTTAGCTTCCTTCTCAACAGATGCCCGGCTACGACTACTCCAACTACTACGGAGGGGATTGGAGCCAGTACAACCAGCAGTACGCGCAGCAGTACGGCTACCAGATGGGTCAAGCGGCAGCCACTCCGGCCGCATCTGCCGCCACTCCAGGCGCCAACGCTCCCGCTGCCAACCCTTACGCCTCTTACGACTACAACAACTGGTACAACCAACAAGATGCAGGTGTGTATGTGCGCTTTGTAGAGGCTAGAATGTGAGTAGGGTGTGTTTGCGTGTGTTTGCGTGTGTTTGCGTATGTTTGTCTGCTTGTGTTAGCAATGGCATGCCGTGGTTATTTAGTTGGTTCTCCAAGAGTTGTCGTAGCCCTCTTGGTTGTTTGGGTTTTGGCTTTTGATTGAAATAACTGTATATTTTTGAATCTTTGTTATCTTATGCAAAAATAACTACAGCAAAATGCTGCCCTAAAACTCATCGACTTCATTATATGAGTCACTCACTGTCTTAAAGCATCGACATCACAACACGCAGCGAACAAGATGAAGAGAGACAACGCGGCTCCATCGTACCACCCCTATTCCAGATGATGTGATGTTCGCTAAGGTGTGCGTGCGTGTGTGTATGTGTGTGTGTGTATTGTGTAAGTTTATGAATATTTTTATTTTTATTTTCATTTCCAAATTTTTATTACGATATAACCATCGAGTTCTTGGTCGCCATGGCGATTGGTGCTGTTGAAAGCTCTATTGAAGATGACAGACTATCCGAATGCTTTGTAGCTCCCACCACTTAAGTTGTCAATTAGCATTTTAAATTTCAACTGATTAATCAAATGATTACGTGGACAGTTTGTTGGTGATATTTTGGCGAAAGAAAATCTCAAACGTCTTATTTCCTCGAGACGCTCACTACAAACATTGATGCAAAGTCTAAGACGCTTTTGAAGCCTTAGTTTTTTTTTAAATCCGAACTTATATGTTGGGTTAGTTGCATGGTTTCAAGAAGTTTCGTGCATGAGTGAAATATTGAATTTAATAAATTCAAATAAACTGAAGATCGTGAACATACCTCTACCTCCCGAGTTGTACGCGTCTGTTTTGTGGGTTTATACGTTGCGTTTGGCAATTTGTGTTGTTGATAAGGTTTGTGTGCCCAATGACACAGAAGTGGGTCTGCTTAGTTCGTTTGGGTGGTGGCTTCCATTGATATTTCGTTGCAATAAAAGTCAGTTTTGCCATTTGGAAGTGATAGAGTGTGTGAGGTGAAATGAAGAAATGGGAGGAGGGTGCAGTAGTGAAGTAAGAGCGGTTGATTTATTGCACTTGTCGTTTGGTAAATAACATTTACGCAATTGCATTCACCTGCTTTAATTGGCTTTATTTGATCAATAAATTAAAGTCTTTATTAGATTTTAGGGTTTACTTTACACAAACCTGATCTTTATTACACCACGACGAATCATACTTTATTCTAAACACCTTATCAAATTACACAACTTACATCACCCAAGGCGCTAAGGCTTAGCAGCTTGATCTTATTTGTCAGCCCTTATTTATGTGCCGCATAACTTAATGGAATAAATCGAGGGCGGAAATCGTTTTCATTACTATATTCACATAGTCAAACCCTAGTAAGACAAAGAAAATAAATAAATGATAAACTTAATTGCGAGCTTTGAATGATTAATTTGGCGTGTTTGTGCTGGTGGTCAGAGTCGAAAGCGCAGTGGGAGTCCCTGGGGAGAGTAACGAGATAAGACACCATGATGAATTGCCCGTGAGCTGACCCACCCTGCCTCCATTCGTCTTGCAAAAGTAAACTTGCAGCCGAAAAGTAAAATGAGATTTGAAAAGTATAATTATGTTTGAAGAAGGAGGACTTGAGGGAAATTGGGGGAGTTGGAATAGATGACTATTACGACGAAATGGATTTCTGGTGTATATATTTTCTGTTTTAATCCACTTAATTGGGCGTCTATTTTCTATATTTTCCTGCTTTCAATTTTAATTTTTTAAATTCTTTCAGAATTTTGACGACATTTAAGTTTTTTTTATTATTTCGTTTTTTCTGCCATGCTTTGTAACATTTACAGCGTTTGTGTGTGGATTTTATTCAATAAAGATTATATAAAAAGTTGCCGTGGAAATTTTGTGAATGAAAAATTGAAAAAAAGAATTCTATTTTCAATCTAGCGTGTTGGCCAACAACGTTAATTTTTTTAGATTAGAACTTAATTTTCTAAAAGATATCATGAAATATTCCATTTTTGCCACCCTCCAAAATTCCAAATCTTATCACCAGTTATCGCCAAAACTGGAAATTTTCAATAAAATAAGAAATAAAAGGCCACGTAAAAGCTTATAAATTCCGTTAAATTCTTTATTTTTCAGAATGGCGAGAACAAAATCAAAAGAAAATAATAAAAAAAGCGAAGAATCAAAGAGCTCGCAGTCCTAACTCCCACTCACAAATTCCATTCCATTTAATCTATTTTCAATCCCTAAATGACCTTTTGTTTCGCCAAAAGCCCCTTAAATTAACGTGAGGTTACATTCCTTCAAGGATACGTCTAATTATTCTCTGCATTATTCGACTTCTATTCATTTTTAATACATTTATGTTACAAATGCTTTAATGGATTTCAAAAGTTTGTTTCTTTCGTGATTTTCTTTCATTTTCAAGCCTAACACGAACAAAAAAGAGCTATAATAAAACTTCAATTTAATTATCTTTTATTAAAACAACTTCATTATATTTTATCTAAATGAAAACCTCTATTCCTTTATGCTTTATGGAAACAATAACCTTCTCTTTATTATCGAGTCTTTGATTTTATGTTCGGAATTTAAAATGCAAACCTTTGTTTAAATAATTCCGTGAAAAAACTCGTCCATAAAATGGGAAGCAGGCATGTGGGCAGTGAAGGCTTACCCAAATGAGGCATGATGAGTGAGGGGTGTGTGTGATACGTTGGGAAAGTTATATAGCCATGAGGCTAATTAAATCAGGCTAATCTGCACATAAAAAGCAAATTAAAACAAAGTTGCTTATGGCGTGTGTGGGCTTAAAGGGCTGATGTTGATTTTGAAAGTAAAAAAAAAAGATTATAATTCATACTCACGCCCTTCTTTATGCCTCTGGTGCCACGTCGTGAGACTTGGTAAGAGTTTAAAATGAGGCTTAAGCTGAAAGCGCCTCCAAATTTGACAGAGGATTGAAAACCGTGTAATTTGAAATCTTTATTTCCAAAGAAAAAAAAAAATTTTAATTTTGATTTTTAGTGTATATAAATGATAATAAGAAAATTGATAAATAAGTGCTAATAATGATACAATACAATACAATACAAATACGAATGTTACCATAGTGGCATCAACCCCGTAGAGTTTCGAGGCCACTCAATAATAAATCGAACTAAATGAGTTACAATAATAGTAATAACATTTTAATAATTAATAATAATAATAATAATAATAATAATAATAATAATAATAATAATAATAATAATAATAATAATAATAATAATAATAATAATAATAATAATAATAATAATAATAAATAAATTAATAAAAAAAAAATAATAAAGAAAAAATTAAAAAAAAAAAAAAATAATAATAAAAAAATAAAAAAAAAAATAATAACAATAATAATAGTGAGAAAACTGATGAAAAACAATAAAGATCAATAAGCGACTTTCACCATATGATAAAAACAAAGTCAGTCACGACACCTTCTTATCAGTATTTTGTTATAATAAAAATATAACTTGTTATTATCAATTGTTATCAATTTCAACGACCCCAATTGATCATAATTACACTATAAGCGTTCCAAAAGGTTGAGAGTTTCTTGATTATAAGGTCCAACGACGCAGAAAATAAATGTTCGCATGTTCCGATAAATCGAAGCCGATTTTTCACATTCCACATTTAATTACACCTTTATCATTTTGCATCTCTACGCTATTAATTACATTGGTCGAAGGAAGACTGGAATGTGGAAAATTTTGATTGGTTTATCATGGTTGTGACGTCAGGACCTTTCACCCAATCAGACGTGGTGTAGTGGTGGTGGTGGAAGTGGCAGTTGTTGTTTTTGTTGCTGTTGTCATGGCCTTTGTTATTGTTGTTGTTATTGTTGTTGTTGCCACAGCTATTGTTATTGGCATTGTTAGGGTTCCAGTTGTTGCTGTTGTTGCAGTAAGCTTCATTGAGGGCGTGGGAGATATGGTGTGGAAGGTTGTAGGTGGTGTGTTCTTTGTGCGCCTCTTTGTTGGCAATGGTAGTGGCAGAAAGGTCCGCTTTATCACTCAACACCGAAGCACATGGTCTGGGCGGGGAGTGGTGTGTGGTGATGTGAGACGTTGTTGGTGTGTGGTGATGTGAGATGTTGTTGGTGTGTGGTGTGAAGTGGTGTGTGTTTGGTGTGAAGTGGTGTGTGTGGTGTGAAGTGGTGTGTGTTTGGTGTGAAGTGGTGAGTGTGGTGTGAAGTGGTTTGGTTTTTTGAAAGTGGTGTAGAATGGCTGCTGGCATGAATGGTGTAAGTTGGGCAGATTATCTTTTAAAAGATCTCTAGTTACAATCTCATTGTTGACCTTGTGAATCCATTACATGCAAGTGTGTTTCCTCACTCATTGGCGTAAATAATCGTTTGCAATGACAAAAGAAGCGTTAGCAACAAAAGGCTTAGAAACTCAAATGAATAAATCGTGACAAAAAACAACAAAAACCTGAAACAATCGCCTGCTTCCCCTCCATGAGACAAACATGGTGGCTGTTGTGATGAGTAATAAGCTCCCAAAATGGCTGAATTCTCCACGTCAGCCACAGCAGCCGAAGCAGCTGGAGCAGCTGCTAAGTAGCCGGAAGCTGTTGTCATGTTGTGGGCGTGTTCTTCCTGTCTTTGATGGCGCCATTTTCTGTTTTTAACGAGTTGGAAGATAAATGACGCTGGTAATCATTCAACGTACACCCTTCTATTCTTATGTGTGCCTTCTTTCTTTGCTAGCAAGCTAATTTATCATTCTTGCTTTTTGCCGATTCAACACTGCCAACACCACTCAGAATCTATCATCATCATTACCATCCCTTTCATAACGCCGTCTGCAACTACACCGCATTTGAAAATCCGTTTCTGCTACGATCACCACATCATTGGAGCTTTTGAAAACCCATTGACACTGCCCACACAATTCTTCTACTGCTTCTCCTCTATTCAAAATACCGTATATAGATTCTATACATTTTGTTTTGATATTTAAATTTTTTTAATCCTTACAGCTGATACATCAACACCACTATAAAACCGACACCAAACAACACCAACACTAGAATTGCTACTGATCCTAACACCGATAACAACACAACACTACAGCACCAATCTACAAAATAAACTTATCCAACAATATAAATAAAAAATAACTTAAAACAAAACAGATCAAACTAAAATCAATGAAAAGAATAATAAAACAGCAGAGCAAAGTCAAAAGATGGTAATTGAAGAAGCGAGGTCAGTTCGTTAGTCCTAGGAAGTCGTTACAATGGGTGTTGTTGCTGTTAGTGTGGCTGTAGTTGTTGTTTAAGTGGCTGTAGTTGTTGTTTAAGTGGCTGTAGTTGCTGTTAGAGTGGGTGTAGTTGCTGTTAGAGTGGGTGTTGTTGCTGTTAGAGTGGGTGTTGTTGCTGTTAGAGTGGCTGTTGTTGCTGTTAGAATGGGTGTAGTTGCTGTTAGAGTGGGTGTAGTTGCTGTTAGAGTGGGTGTTGTTGCTGTTAGAGTGGCTGTTGTTGCTGTTAGAGTGGGTGTTGTTGCTGTTAGAGTGGGTGTTGTTGCTGTTAGAGTGGGTGTTGTTGCTGTTAGAGTGGGTGTTGTTGCTGTTAGAGTGGGTGTTGTTGCTGTTAGAGTGGGTGTTGTTGCTGTTAGAGTGGCTGTTGTTGCTGTTAGAGTGGGTGTTGTTGCTGTTAGAGTGGGTGTTGTTGCTGTTAGAGTGGGTGTTGTTGCTGTTAGAGTGGGTGTTGTTGCTGTTAGAGTGGCTGTTGTTGCTGTTAGAGTGGGTGTTGTTGCTGTTAGAGTGGGTGTTGTTGCTGTTAGAGTGGGTGTTGTTGCTGTTAGAGGGGGTGTTGTTGCTGTTAGAGTGGCTGTTGTTGCTGTTAGAGTGGCTGTTGTTGCTGTTAGAGTGGGTGTTGTTGCTGTTAGAGTGGGTGTTGTTGCTGTTAGAGTGGCTGTTGTTGCTGTTAGAGTGGCTGTTGTTGCTGTTAGAGTGGGTGTTGTTGCTGTTAGAGTGGCTGTTGTTGCTGTTATAGTGGGTGTAGTTGCTGTTAGAGTGGGTGTTGTTGCTGTTAGAGTGGGTGTTGTTGCTGTTAGAGTGGGTGTTGTTGCTGTTAGAGTGGGTGTAGTTGCTGTTAGAGTGGGTGTTGTTGCTGTTATAGTGGGTGTAGTTGCTGTTAGAGTGGGTGTTGTTGCTGTTAGAGTGGGTGTTGTTGCTGTTAGAGTGGGTGTTGTTGCTGTTAGAGTGGGTGTTGTTGCTGTTAGAGTGGGTGTTGTTGCTGTTATAGTGGGTGTAGTTGCTGTTAGAGTGGGTGTTGTTGCTGTTATAGTGGGTGTAGTTGCTGTTAGAGTGGGTGTTGTTGCTGTTAGAGTGGGTGTTGTTGCTGTTATAGTGGGTGTTGTTGCTGTTAGAGTGGGTGTTGTTGCTGTTAGAGTGGGTGTAGTTGCTGTTAGAGTGGGTGTAGTTGCTGTTTAAGTGGCTGTAGTTGCTGTTAGAGTGGGTGTTGAAATGCGTGTTATAGTCAGCAAGGCAACACAGGTCGCGATAGGTGTAGTAGCCATTTTTGTTGTAAGTGTAGAAAGAATTTTGCGATGATTGTTGCGATACAAGCTGAACAAATGTTGTTGAAAAAAGTTACAAAAAGGTTGTGAAAAATTTTGCAAAAATTTTGTTGAAAAATGTTGCAAAAATGTTGTGAAAAAAGTTGCAAAAATGTTGTGAAAAAAGTTGCATGAAAGTTGCAAAAGCATTGAAACACTACTAATAAGTTTGATTCACAGGGGTTGAGTATTGACGAGGTCGGGAGAACAAGCAGTGTAGTGAGTTTGA
>OX387250.1:7385138-7390138 GCA_947562095.1 Branchellion lobata | reverse complement strand
TTGATGTTTATGGCATTGTTTCGGCCTCGCTATTGATTGAAGATTGCAGTGATGAAAAGAATGAATACACCATGAATGACGCTGTGACAAAGTAAACGAATTGAGAAGTTTTTAAATTGGGTTTTCAAGGATAACAATAATACTAAAAATAATATTGATAATACTAACAACAACACCAATACTACTTCCACCACTACTACTACTACTACTACTACTACTACTACTACTACTACTACTACTACTACTACTACTACTACTACTACTACTACTACTACTACTACTACTACTACTACTACTACTACTACTACTACTACTACTACTACTACTACTACTACTACTACTACTACTACTACTACTACTACTACTACTACTACTACTACTACTACTACTACTACTACTACTACTACTACTACTACTACTACTACTACTACTACTACTACTACTACTACTACTACTACTACTACTACTACTACTACTACTACTACTACTACTACTACTTCTGCTACTACTACTACTAATACTAATAATAATAATAATAACAGTAAATTACATAAATGATAAACAAAAACGCATGAATAATTAAAGATGTTTTCTAAATTATTAACAGCACTTAGTAATTCGAATTAGAGCAGGAAACTACTGAAAGTATCACGGAGGAAGATGTGCAAATGTAGATGTATAAAGGTTAACTGAAGTAATGAACAAAATAATAATGAAATAAATGAATAAATAATAATAATAATAATGATAATAATAATAATAATGATAATCAGTAAATAATTAATTACAAATAATGATAATAAAATCAAGAAGTGAATAAAACAAGCTAAAAATAAATAAATGGCTAATTTTAAGCGATTCCAACACGTCAATTGCTCGCCAGAAGATTCCACTGAGCTGTGCGAAGGGACCTCTCTCAACCAGACGGTCTGAACTTTCAGTGTGAAGATGTTGATCAAGTCATTTCAGACAAACACAAAGCAGAAAGCTTCTTCCACTTGGTCTTGAAGCTCTGTTGATCCAACGCCCCTTTAGTTCTACTGGGGGTTGTGTTATAAGGCTTGCCTTCTGTAGTGCCACTCGAGCTCAACCATTAACAACTGTTAAAGGGAAAGATAGCGATCATTGTATCTACTGAGACCCTCCTTTTTCTAGCTTCGTCCCTGCTTCACCAGTAATGCTGCCATAGCGTGGTGGGATGTATGAGGGGAGTTATGAAAAGAATTGTCGTGTGGCTGATTAATTGGGTCTCTGGAGAATCCTCAGAAGAGTTTACAGTATCGACTGCTAGTGGAAGTGAGGTCAGCCCCCTATGATGTACTCCTGCTCTTTTTGCAAGAATAAGCCTGTCAGGAAGCCTGTTATAGAGGAGCTGCTAAATCAGTTGTTGAGTCAACGCGCCAGGAGATGAAAGTTGGAGAGGCTGCTGCTGCTTGTGACGTCGGTGCTCTAGTTGTGATGGATGTTGTTGAAGAAGAAGATGAAGCTGAAGATGGAGAAGACGATGATGAGAAGGAAAACGAAGGGAAACGAAGAAAAAGAAGAATAAAGAAATGAAAAAAATGGAAAAATAGAAAAAAAAAAGAAAAATATAAAAAGTGGAAAAAGAAGATGAAAAAAAGAAGAAAAAGTAAAAGATGATAATAAAGATGAAACTGAGTGTGATAATGTTGATTGGGAATAGGTGATAATGTTCATAACAACTATGTTATTAAAAATGATAAAAAGAGCCAAGACGATAAAAAGGAGGATTTTGGTAGAGATAGAAATAAGGGAAAAAAAAGAAAAAAAAAGAAAAAAAAAGAAAAAAAAAGAAAAAAAAAGAAAAAAAAAGAAGAATATGAAGAAATGAAAGATATGAAGAAGAAAAAAAAGAAAAAAAAATGATGGTGGTACTGATGAACAGACTGTTGATAACAATGTCCCAAAGATTGTAACAAAAGTTTGTTTGGATAATGTTTCTTTCGAAAGTATGAAAAAGGCAGCAATGACGGAAGAGATGAAAAGGTTAAGAATGCAATATGGAATGAGGAGGAGGACGACGAGAATGACGATAAAGAACCAAAAGTAAGAAAGTTGTATGACAAATTAGCGAAGATGATTCTCAGAATTTGGTCGTGGTGGTGTTGATTGGGGAGATGTAAGAGGGGGGCGGAGGGTTGGGGTGTGGTGAAAGTGGTGGGAAGAAAGCAACAGAAAAGAAAAAAAAAAAGAAAAAGCGAGAAAAATTGAAATTGTGGAAAACAAAGAAAGAAGTGAAAATAGAATTTAAAAAAAAATGTAGAAAATATGGAAGAGGGGGAAGAAGAAGGCTGAGCGAACGAAAAACATGTTTCCTTTTCAAGCAGTTGATAAATAATTGGTGTTTTTCAAAATAAATGAACAATTCAGTCAAGCACTCACGTAATCAGTCACTCAGTGAACCATCAATCAACCAACCCTCCAACCTCGCTACCCCTACTTCACCGCTTCTAAACCACGCAACCTCCGCCTAGCGTAACGTAACGTTAACGCAAGCCCCTAGAGACACCACGTGGGCATTCTTATTCATAGCGGCAAAATGCATTAGTGAGTTCTTTCCTTCGATTCGATGACAATATTCATTTTTCAAATGGAAATGATAGCAAATTTAATTTTTGAAACAATGAAGGATTCCTTTCATTCCATTTCAATGTCTTCATTTTGAATAGTTTCGAACCATCACCCAAAATAATAGGAGAAAAAATAAAAATAATAAAAAAAATAAAAAAAATAAAAAAATAAATCTATTTATTTCAAGAACGAATTAATAGCACGCTATTTATTTGTGTCCATATTTATGAAGCTTTCCATCACACCCACCCACCCACCCACACGTACACACGCACAATAACACACAAACATACAAACACACACACACAAACACACACACACACACACACACACACACACACACACACACACACACACACACACACACACACACACACACACACACACACACACACACACACACACACACACACACACACACACACACACACACACACACACACACACACACACACACACACACACACACACACACACACACACACACACACACACACACACACACACACACACACACACACACACACACACACACACACACACACACACACACACACACACACACATATACATACATACACAAACAAACACACACACGGCTATAAAGACAAACTTTGTGCAGGGATAGTTAATGTCGACATGGAACACAATGTGCTCATGAAGATGAATTGAGTCACTTGAACAAAGATTATTACAACTCGTCCAAATGGACGGAGCGGTAATTCCTTCACAAATAACAGAGTGATGAGTGAATGTCCGTGGCGTGTCTCATTACGAAATTCCAGACAAAAATTAAAAAAAAAATTTAATTTCAAACCCATTTCTGTTCAATAAATCCATGAAGGATGTTTGGTGGTTCAAGTTGATGTCTTTGGCGCCGTTATGTTTGAAATAAAAAAACAAAACTTCAGCGAATGCGCCCTAATGGCGTCATATTCATTGAGGAATCCGAGGCGAGGAGCGTGGGGGAAAGTTAATGTGTCATCAAAAAAAGAAATAAAAATCAACATTGGAAATTTTAAAATGAAATTTAGAAAAAAAAAACGCCTTGAAAAGGTGCGACTTGAAAAAGGACGGGTGAGGAGTTTTGTATTAAAATGTAAATGGAATGTTAAACGGCTTAGGCATTCGAACCTCGCGGCTGGAATCACATCACTCCAAACAGCGCCATAAAACGCCAAAGCGGTTTCGAGAAAAAGCCAACATTCGCTTTGGAAGGATGTAGGCTGGAATTGATAAAAATGAATAAGCGAAAATTAAAGAGACGACTCGGAGTGAATAATTGAAGGGGGAGATTGAATGGGAATTGAAAAATATAGAAACATTTCTCACAAAAGAAAGCCAAAAAGTGAATTCCGAATGAACACAATCAGTCATCGACTCAACGGAGGTGAGGTTGGGAAGGGGGTGTATAATTAGAAGGGGTGGAATGAGGAAGATTGAAGAGAAGAAAGGGTGGAAGAGATGGAATGAAGTATTTGGTTGAAATTGGATGAGATTGGGTTGGTTGGAATTGAATGAGATTGGGTTGGTTGGAATTGGATGAGATTGGGTTGGTTGGAATTGGATGAGGTTGGATTGGATGGTGTATTCGATATGCTCCAATATTTTCAAAGTAGGAGAAAATGATTAAAAAAAATAGTGAGTGGAATGGAAAAGGAAAAAAGAAGAAGAAGATAAAAAAGAAGAAGAAGAAGAAGAAGAAGAAGAAGAAGAAGAAGAAGAAGAAGAAAAAGAAAAAGAAGTATAAGAAGAAGAAGAAGAAGAAGAAGAAGAAGAAGAAGAAGAAGAAGAAGAAGAAGAAGAAGAAGAAGAAGAAGAAGAGGAAGAAAAAGGAAAAAAAAGAAATAAAAGAAGAAAAAGATGAAGAAAAGGAAGGAGAAGAAGGAGAAGAAGGAGAATGGATGTGGTTGAAATGGAAAAATGTTTGGAATGGTTGGGAAATGGGTGATTGAGTGGTTTTGGAAGAATGAGGTTCGAAAAAGTGTTTCAAAGATAGGGGTGGTTTGAAAGGGGCGATGGTTTGAAGGAAGTGAAGGTTTGAAGGGAGGAGGAGGAAGAGTGCGAAGAAGAATTTAAAACTAAGAGATCGACAGTGACAAATTAAAAAAAACTCTAAAAAATAGATTGGAAAAAGTGGAAGTCGAAAAGAATTTAAAAAAACGGATTTAAAGTTTTGATCAGAGTTTGAAATGTATTTTTCAAATATAAAACAAATGAAGCATGAAAGAAAAGAATAAGGCCAACGAATGACACACAGAAAAAACTGAAATTGAGTTTTTCCGAAACTTGTCTTTCTAGCGTATTTAAAGTTTGGAAAAAGATTTTTTTGAGTATTAAGTTGATATTTAAGGCAAAATCCATCCAGACAAATATTTCCAAGACACCAAAAGTTTTTAAAATGTACA
>OX387250.1:7367638-7380138 GCA_947562095.1 Branchellion lobata | reverse complement strand
TAATACTCCTCTATTCCAGACGGCCCTTGGAATAGAAGTTTTACGATGCGAACTTATTTTACTTTTTCGCCAATTCTCTCGCCTCGGAGGCCCCCTGCAAAACCAGTGGAGGCTTCTTCAAGTCTTTTTGGGACACAAAACTAATTTTTTGGTAAAATCAACTGCAACTTCACAAACACCTCTCTAGCCAGCTATCTCCACTTCTCTTCCGCTCCGAATCTCCAGTGCAATGCTTTACGAGGCCTCGATGACGGCGCCCTAATTGCATCAATTCCAACAGCCCACGTCATCGTTGCCTTTCATCAAAAGCATTAAATCATTCCTACTTCTGGCCTTTCCTTTATATAGCTCTTTATCACATTTCTTTGAAATGTTTACTGCCGCATAGTGCTTTCATTAAATTCCGCAAATATAAAAATTTCATTGTAGATTGAAAGTGCAACTCAACATTCCATCGACCGAATGACCAAGCAATCACGACAGCTTGTCACCATTTGGTCTTTCCGGGGTTACTCTGCTCGCCTTTTGACCCTAAACTTTCAAACAACCCATCCACTCCAAACTCACCAACAACCACCCACTCAAGACTCGTCTTGTCACCATCCACCTATCCGCCCCCAACAACTGAAAGCAATGGAACCAACGAACTCTCCCAACTAACGCCAGTTTTACTTAAGCTTTCTTAAGATACTTTAATTTCTGCTGTTAATAACTTTTAATGGCGACCCTTCGTTTCGGTGAAATAATCAGAGTCGTAATCGCAAAATAACTGCATGAAAATATGGAGAATAGCTTTTAGAATTGATAAAATGGAAGAAAACAGACGACGTAGCAAAACGTAAAAAAATAATAATAGTGCTGGCACAAACAATAAAAAGTAACAATAACACCAATGAAAAACTAAAAAAAACATTGCTAATAATAATACAAAAATTAATAAAAATAATAAAAACATTAATAGTAACAATAACATTTGTAATAACAACAACAAAACAAACTAACAACAACAAAACAAACTAACAACAACAAAACAAACTAACAACGGCACCATAAAACAAAAGCAGCAGCAAGCCACAACGGCAGCAACACCAAAGCGATAGTCAAAAGCAAGCAATGACAACACATCGCAGCACTTGAGGTGGACGTGAAGTATGAGCGTTTTGATGGAGGCTGAAATATTTATTTTCCTCGTCTCTTCTACACACACTCGGCATCCTTCAAGGGTCCAGCAAAGCTTCATTCCGCAGTCATTAAGAGAGCTAATTTTGGTCATAAAACAAAGCTTGTTCGTAAACGCATACGTCTCTCAAAACACCACAAGACATTAGTGGAAATTATTCATAAATAACTCGCTGTATGCGCCGACCGACGGACGTGTGTGGTGGTAAGATATAGGGAGATGAATGCGTGTGTGTGCAAGAAAGATGTATGGAGTCAGGAAGGTAGGCATGGTAATGCGCTGTGCAAACGGATGGCATCGTTAAGATTGGAAATTACAGAGGATGATGGAGTGAGTGGCAAGTAGTGCAAGAAGGGAAAGTTGAAGGTTGAGGAAAGACGAGGAGCAGTTGGAGTAATGGGTGGTGGAATGAAAAATGGAGGGATGGAGGATGGAGGGATGAAGGATGAAAGAAGAAAGAATAATTGAATGAAGGATGAAGGGATGAGGGATAGAGGGGTGGAGGATGGTAGAATGAAGGATAGAGAAATGAAGGATGGAAAGATGAGGGATGGAGGGATGAAGCTTGAGGTTGCTTTGTGCTGCAAACACGCAAACAGTTCACTAATGTTTGCTTTGAAAAATTACACCACTCTCATATTCATTGCTGAATTATTATTTTTATTTTTTGATGAGTTTTCGTTTTTTTCTATTTTATTACTAACAATAATAATAATAATAATAAATTTAGTCCATGAAGCCCCAAGATAAACAACCAAAACGCCAAGCTCATCAACCTTACCAACACCACCACAATCATCATCATCACTACCACCCTCATCATTACTACCACAATCATCATCATCACTACCACCCTCATCATTACTACCACAATCATCATCATCACTACCACCCTCATCATTACTACCACAATCATTATCATCACTACCACCCTCATCAACACTATCACCCTCATCAACACTACCACCATCATCATCACTACCACCATTATCATCACTACCACCATCATCATCATCACTACGTCGTCACCACCATTGTCATCATCATCATCATCATCAATACTATCACTACACAACTAACACCATCATCACTACCACAATTATACAAATATACCCGTATTTATTATCATTAATTTCACAATTTTCACTTTCACCATTTCAACCATCACCACCACCACCACCACCACCGCCACCATCACCACCACCACCACCACCACCACCACCCCCACCACCACCACCACCACCACCACCACCACCACCACCACCACCACCACCACCACCCCCACCACCACCACCACCACCACCACCACCACCACCACCACCACCACCACCCCCACCACCACCACCACCACCACCACCACTACCATCACCGCCACCACCACCACACATACCTCTTCAAGCACAGGTAGACCAGAGCCAGTGGAACAGCACCGATCACCACCCCCAGCACCACCCCCACCAGCACTGCTGCATTGCAATCGTCAACGAAACAACATAACTTTTGCTTATGGCCCAAATACAAAACATACAAAGTATTAAACTAATTTCGAATTTGTATTAATTTATAATTAATTTCGCAATACATGTGCTTATTAATAACTTCGATTTCTCGAATTTATTCAAAATGAAACTCAAATTGTATAAAAAAATTTTTTTTTGAAAGCAATCGGAGCCTATCGAGAATACATCAAGACGCCTCACCTATTGGGAGGGGGTTGTTCTTGGAGAAGGACGACTCGAGCATAACTGAAAAACCTGTAATAAAAAGATATGTTTGATCAAATAAATAAATAAATAAATAAATAAATTATTAAATAAATAAATAAATAAATAAATAAATAAATAAATAAATAAATAAATAAATAAATAAATAAATAAATAAATAAATAAATAAATAAATAAATAAATAAATAAATAAATAAATAAACAAATAAATAAATAAATAAATAAATAAATAAATAAATAAATAAACAAATAAATAAATAAATAAATAAATAAATAAATAAATAAATAAATAAATAAATAAATAAATAAATAAATAAATAAATAAATAAATAAATAAATAAATAAATAAATAAATAAATAAATATTTGATTAAATAAATAAATAAATGACTGATTCTATTCAATATTCAACTTTAATTTAACTTATTAATAAAGGATTTGTAAAAGTATTTATTTGGCAAGGTTGCCCTGGTCAACATTGCTACAAAAAAGGAAAGGCATGTAACGAGATGTCATTCGGAATTGGCAGAATAATCTTATCAAACTTATTGAATCTACATTAAAAATTAAAAAAAGATATTTCAAGTCAAAAAGTTTGTTTGAAAATTTATGATTAAATACATCAAACTTAAACTCCAAAGCGACAGTAAAAGGTGTGTGAGTTGGCGAGGCTCATTGAAATAGCGAGTGCATGCTAATCTGGCGAACGAGTGGATGTGGGGTAATGAGGCCATTTTTAGAAAGCCTTTAATTGATTTTAATAAAAATTAAATTTAATTTCAAGCGAAAGAATAGAAATTTTTGTAAAGAATATTTTTATGGAGTGTTTTTCCAGGCATTCCTGATCTAACTCTCGATATATGTCGAACATTTCAACTTTACAAAACGAAAAGTAAAATTTTCAACAGCGCCTTTCATTCGTTTCATTTCCATCTTTCCGACCCAGTGCTTCTAATTTATCTTTCGAAGCTTGAAACTTACATTTCTTAAGACCGCTCTCAATCTTTCAGCCGTCAACCAACGTCTTCTCTTTTTTGCAATCAGGCAATTTATAGCTTACTCTTCAATCTACTCGTCTTACCAGCTCGAAATTGAGACATTTTCCACCCGTCATTAATCTTTTCTTATTCCAAAGGATTTTTGAGCTTCAAAAATACATTGTATTTTTTTTGACAAATTCAGCTTCAAGTACGAAGACTCACAAAGGTTTGGCGTTGTATGAACTTGCACACGTCCATGATATGAATGACCCATAAGATGAGTCTCATACTTCGACATCACACCAGCCTTCCACCGCCCCAACCACTCAATACCATCAACCACTCCTCACTTCAATGACCATCACCATCAGCATAATAAACTACACCACAATACACCATACCACACCACACCCCACCATACCACACCCCACCATACCAAACCACATCCCACCAAATCAAACCAACTAACCACACCTTACCACATGTTACCTTTTTGAGAGTGGTTCTTGGAGCAGTTGCCAAGACTGCCACTCCACTGGTTGTTGCTTTGGCAGACCAGGTAGAAGGTCTTCTCAGACTCTCTGCACACCACCTTGACAGTCCCTTCGGTCTGCAACACTTGAGCCCCTTCGATCTGTGGTACTTCCACACACCCTGTCACTGTGGGTAGTGGTGGATGGGTGGATGGGTGTTGATTGAGTAAGATGGGCGATGGTGGTTGTAATGGTGGTGTTACACGAATGGTTCATAAGTGGTGAATGATGGTGGCTGTAGATGGTGTAACATGGGTGTTTCATGGTTGGCGGTGGGTCATAATAGAGGCTAATGTTAATGGTGATTGTGCTGCGTGTAGGAAGGTTGAAAGTGATGAGGATCAGACAGAATGGGCTTTAGATGAGAAGGAGAAAGTAGGAATAAAAATGGGTATCAGACGGACGTTGGTGTGTTTCCCATGGAAAGAGTGTTTTAAATTCAAGGGGGAGAAGGTGGATGAATGGTGGATGTTGGATGCAGAAGGATGATGGATAGCGGTGGGTACGTTGGAAGTAGGTGCTAGAAGCGGTATGCGGTGCAAGGCAATAAATGTTTCCACGAAGGTGCATGAACGTGTGGCCGCAGCACCCAGAGGAGGAGTTATGGGTGGAAATTGCAGAGAAACTCCAGGTCGGCATTGCTTTTGTGTTGGATGACCTATCGAGGCAAAATGATAAATGGCGGAAGTTGGCAGATAAAGAAACGTCGTTTAATAGAAAACACCAAGTGATTGGCTTGAGAGATGGGGCAGTGAGCAAGCGAAAGAGATGCCAAATTGATACACTCAAACAACTATCTCGTTCAGACCAGCGGCTATTTATAATCGCACCTTATTTATGGGCTGTTTCTTATCATTCCTGCACACATTTCTATCGGCGCTCTTGTGGAACGCGGTGAGTAACATGACTACCACGTACCTTCGTATCTGAGCAGTAGTCCTGGCAGGCTGGAGAGGGAGTGGAGGTGTTTGAAGTTGCCGTTGAAGGTGATTTTCTTGGCGCTGAAGACATCGACGTAAACGACGTTGAGTGTTGACTTGTGCAGCAGGGACACCCTCGGTAGGTGCTCACACACGTCCACGCTGCGAACCTTCTGCTTCGAAAGACCTTCGGAAAACTTGACCGTGAAGCCACAGCGTTTGTTGATGTTGTGTTTGTTGTTTTTGTTGTTGTGGTTGTTGAAATTGTAAGCAAAGAAGTGTATTTTTTGACTTTTTTCAACAGTTAATCTCCACGGACACTTGGTTGTCTGGCCTGGATCGTATATTAAGTGGCCTAATCTCCAGGCGTGTTGCTGCTGCTGCTGTTGATGTTGTTGAAATTGTTGTTCTTGTTGCAAATAATGTTGGCGGTGTAGCTTTTGTTGTTGAAAAACTTGAAAGTTTTGAAATTTGTTGTTTTGATTGTTGCGGTCTTGTGATAGTTGTTGTTGATGATGATGTTGAGGGTTGTCATGGTGATACTGGCTTCTGAGAGCTTGGAGCATTTTTTGGGTAAAGTTGTGTCGCTGCAACGTCGCAGCCACGTCCACGTCAACAACGCTGTTCTCGTTGCACGTGTTGGCTACAACTGTGGTGGTTGTGTTGGTTTATAGTTGCTTGTGGTAGTCGTGGTGGTTGTGTTGGTTGTAATGGTTTTGGGGGTTGTGGTGATTAGAATGGTTTTGATGGTTGTGGTGGATGTGGTGGTTGTGGTGGTTGTGATGGAGTTGTGATGCATGTAGTAGAAATTGGAATGACCATGGTAAAAACAGTGATTGCGGTGATAGGGATTGTCGTAGAGGTGATACTAGTAAAGGCTATGTCGCTTACGATAGTGATGGTTATGGAGGGGTATTAGTGAGGATGCTCTTGGTAGTGATAACAGTGGCAAGGAAGTGAGGACGATGTGACGGTGATATAAATTGTAATTTTCTGGGACTAAATTTAACAATATTAGGAAGGAATTTGCGGCGAACTGATGGTTCGCTTGTCATTCCGATGAGATAAAAACGAAAGAATGAAATGATTGTCATGTTTTATCTTAATTAACTCTGTTTCAAAAGCAAAATCTTTATATACGATTTCTCTTTCATTTGAGTCATCTCACATTTTTTAATTAAAAAGGTTTTTTCGACTTAAAAAAATCACAAAAAAGCATTGCATCCTTTATCACATTGCAGGTTTTCACGCATGAGAGGCGCTGGATTGAAGTTATGTGCTGTGTGAACTGATAACCCAAGTGGACTCGTAACGCACTCATCGTTGTGGAAGAGAAGGGGGAAAAAGAAGAAGGGGGGAAGGGGTGAAAGGGGTGAAAGAGAAGGAGGAAGAAGGAAGAGGGAGGAGGGGTGAAAGGAGTGTAAAAGAAGAAGGGAAATGAGAAAAAAAAGTGAAAAATAAAAAAAGAAAAGAAGGCGGTGGAGGAGGGAAGAGGTTTGGAGAAGTAGGATTGGCTGAGAAAGATGGAAGTTGAGAAGAAGGTAAAGAAAATAAAGGTAAGAAAAAATTAAGATAAATAGGAAAAGAATAGAAAGTGGGAAAAGATAAAAAAACAAAAACAAAAAAATAAGCTGGAAATGAAAAGAAAGAATGATGAGACAATGAAAATTGAAAATAAAACGCATCGTAATGTTCACAGTTTCCAAAAATACAGAAGAAACAACGAAGTTCAAAGCTTGTGGGTTGAACTTTGTTGTCAAGGACCATTCTGGAAGTTTTATGGAGATATCTTTCAAACATAAACAACCAAACTATTTATCTCATAAGTGAGCGTCTCCACGTTTTTAGTTTTTCGAATAATTTATTTGAAATTAAAATTTATTTTCTAAATTACATTGAACATTTTAAAGTTTTTATTGCAAAACTGTTAAAAATGCTCTGCCGGGATGTGAGGGTTCGTTAGTGGTAGCAAGAGTAGCCAGTCTTAAATACCAATGCCGGCAATTGATGGAGTTTTCGGAAGGTGGGAACTGAATATTTGAGTGAAAAAAAGAGAAAAAAAGAGAGAAAAAGAGAAAAAAAGAAGAAAAAAAAACATGAATAAAAAAACTGGAAAAGAAAGAACTAAAGAAGAAAGAAAAAAAAGAATGAGAAAAAAGTAGAAAGAAGAGTGAGAGGTTGTGTGGCGGAGCAGGGAGGGGTGTAGAGCTGGCGTATGAGGCAGAGCTAATGTCTGGTGGAAAGGAAAGTGAAATTTAATGAATTCAAGCTACAAATGGTTATCTGCGCGCAAATGGTCAATATCTATTCATGGGAATAATATAAAAAAGGTCTGAGAACTGTTTATGGTGAAGGTTTTAAGTTATTTTTCAGTGTCGAATGAAATAATTAGGCTTCTTTTAATAGTCAGACGGGAATGTTTTGCAGAAAGAGTTGAATGAAAAAAATTAGGATAAATAGTGAAAAAGTCGGAGAAAAAAAGACAAAAAATGAAAAAAAAAGAAAAAAAAAAGTGGAAATATTGACGTGGCCAAGGAGGATATGAAGAAGAACAGGCAGGCATGTCAGAAGGTGCGGAGGAAGCTCATCAAATAATCGACTCTGTAAATACGGGAAATTTGAAGAAGCAAATAAGGGAAAAATTGAAGAAGAAAATAAGGGGAAAAACGGAAGATTTGAAGAGTCTACAAAAAGGACATCTTAGTATGAAATAGTGAACGTCTTTTTGGGATAGGTTTGGCTGTAGGGTCTGTGAGGAAACAGGTTTGAAGGCAAACGAAGCCTCAATTCGGTGTGTGTTGTACGGCTGGAATGGATTGGATTTTAAAAACTAGAAATGGAAAATGAAAAAATATAATAATTGAAAATAAAAAAATTAATATTTAAAAATGGAGAAATAAAATATTTGAAACTAGAAAAAATGAAATATTAAAAAAATGAAAAAAGGAAGGAAAGAATGATTGAAAAAAAAGTATTCCAGCAATAAAAGATCAAAGAAAAGAAAAAAAAGAGAGATGGTCAAAGAAATAAAAATGGATAAATACTTTAAAATATTAATTAAAAAAAACATTTGAATAAATATGTTGGGAAAAGGAATATGATTTTTTGTGAAAAAAACATATTTTCAACGAAAAAATAATAAAAACAAAAAATAAATAAAAAAAGAAAAAAAATGTTGAAAAATAAATCAAATAAAAAAATCAGAACATAATGAAAAGTGAAAACGTTTGAAAAAAAAAAAGTAACTCTAAATTAAAGTAAGTTTATGGACGAGAGAAACTGCAAGAAAGTGCATTCAGAGGCGCTAGAAAGCTCTTATAGACAATGCATGCATGGAGCTTCGTGCGGAAAACACGTGGTTGAAAAAAAATTAAGTAAAAAAATGAGTTTGGTGAGTGAAGTGAAAAATTAAAAAAGATTGGGAAGCTGTTTTGATTGGCTTTGCAAGTTTGAGATGTAAAAAATAAAAGTTTGGAGGTAAAAATGTAACTGTTTCCGGAAAAAAAACTAAATAGTTGGACTACTTAGGCTGCAAATTGCTCAAATGAAGCCAGAACATTTGAATTATGCTTTCTTTAAAAATACGAGACTCCCAATCTCCCATATATACTCTCGTGAAGCGCATCGTGTGCTCAACCTCACCACACTACACCACGCCACACCACACCACGCCACACCACGCCAAACCAGACTACACCACACTACGCCACACCACACCACACTACACCACACCACACCACACCAAACCAGAACACACCACACCACACCACACCACACCACACTACACCAGACCACACAACACCACACCACACCACACCACACCACACCAAGCTACACCGCGCCACACCACGCCACACTACGCCACAACACACCAAACCAGACCACACCACACCACACCACACCACACCACACCACACCACACCACACCACACCACACCACACCACACCACACCACACCACACCAATCACCTGGCACACACAAGTGCGTTTCCTCCAAGTACGAAATCAAATCAGCCAAGCACGGTTTTTGATCTAAGAAAGTAGTAACCGGAAGTTGACACGACCTTCTTCCGGAACACGTGACCTCGAGGCGTGACGTCACGTCCACGTGACATTCAAGGTGACCAAAACTGGCGTTGATGCATTTGCCACTTTCCATCCTGCCATACCTGGGTGATGATGATGATGATGATGATGATGATGATGATGATGATGATGATGATGATGATGATGATGATGATGATGATGATGATGATGATGATGATGATGATGATGATGATGATGATGATGAAGATGATGATGATGATGAGGATGATGATGATGATGATGATGATGATGATGATGATGATGATGATGATGATGATGATGATGATGATGATGATGATGATGATGATGATGATGATGATGATGATGATGATGATGATGATGATGATGATGATGATGATGATGATGATGATGATGATGATGATGATGATGATGATGATGATGATGATGATGATGATGATGATGATGATGATGATGATGATGATGATGATGATGATGATGATGATGATGATGATGATGATGATGATGATGATGATGATGATGATGATGATGATGATGATGATGATGATGATGATGATGATGATGATGATGATGATGATGATGATGATGATGATGATGATGATGATGATGATGATGATGATGATGATGATGATGATGATGATGATGATGATGATGATGATGATGATGATGATGATGATGATGATGATGATGATGATGATGATGATGATGATGATGATGATGATGATGATGATGATGATGATGATGATGATGATGATGATGATGATGATGATGATGATGATGATGATGATGATGATGATGATGATGATGATGATGATGATGATGATGATGATGATGATGATGATGATGATGATGATGATGATGATGATGATGATGATGATGATGATGATGATGATGATGATGATGATGATGATGATGATGATGATGATGATGATGATGATGATGATGATGATGATGATGATGATGATGATGATGATGATGATGATGATGATGATGATGATGATGATGATGATGATGATGATGATGATGATGATGATGATGATGATGATGATGATGATGATGATGATGATGATGATGATGATGATGATGATGATGATGATGATGATGATGATGATGATGATGATGATGATGATGATGATGATGATGATGATGATGATGATGATGATGATGATGATGATGATGATGTTGAAAAGAAGGAAAAAGAAAAGAAGAAGGAGGAAGCTAAAAGAGAAGAAGATGGAGAAAATAATGATAATGATGTTAATGATGGAGAAAAAAGGAAAAGGAAGAAAAGAATGAGAGGTAAAAACGGAGGGTGAGAAAGAAGAGGAGGAAGAAGAAAACGAAGATGATTATTATTCTTTTTAAGGTGTTCTCCTTAAGAAACACTTTTCATCACCTGGATGACGTAATGATGATGACGTGTTGGAGTGGACACGTGATGTTGACGGATTCGCTGAGACAAAACTCATTTTTATGTTGCTGTTGTTGTTGAAATTGGTGTTGTTGCTGATATTGATGTTGACGTTGATGATGATGTTGTTGTTGATGTTGTTGTTGATGATGATGTTGTTGTTGTTGTTGTTGTTGTTGTTGATGGAAGTTGTTGGTCCGATGCACTAGATTTCCATTCCTTATCGGCTTTCTCCGGAATCTTTGATGGAAAGGGGGATAGAAGAAAAAGGAATGTTGTTTTTGTTGCTGTTGTTCCAGTTGTTGTTGTTGTTGTTGTTTTGATTTAAAATGTAGTTTTTTTTGTGCTTCAAAATGTTGTTGTTGTTGTGATTCAACATTTTGTTGTTGTTTTTGTTGCGCGAAAGAAGTGGCTACACGGACACCTGCAACAACAAAAACAACAAAAATCTCACAAATTTGCAACATTGAAGAACTAGGCTCGATCATCGCTCATACCTCCTCATTCAACATCATTATGCACGCGGCATTGTCGTGAATTAGAAAGGATTTATCATCAAAAAGTGAGCGCTACATAGTCACGTGTCCAGTTTTGGAACGTAACCGTTCGAATTAATCATGTCACGTGGGCAGGCTGTGCAGACGAGGGGACTTTCAAGGCTTTAAGCGCCTGTTGATTACACTGCACTTTTGCAGAGGTCCACTTTTCGTTTCATTCAACTTGAAGCGTGATGATATTCCCAGTTTTTATGAGACCCCAAAACTCCGGGGTTAACGCCACATTTATAATCTCCGTATTTGTGAAACAATAATAATAATAATAATAATTATAATAATAATAAAATAATACATAATTATAGTAATATTAGTTATTAAAAAACCATTGCTAAAGACGATTATCCTATTAATAATGACAATAATAGTTATACTAAGGTTAAAAATGAATCTAGCTTAGAAACTCCGATGATACTTGACCATCGTGTGTGGAAGAAAACTTGTATAAAGGAGTGTGATGAAGCTTGCAGGCGTGTTTTGCGTTAATCTTAGAGCTTTTTTAATATATGTAGCGGGCGAAAGCCGCAGTGAGGTATTTTGTCAACTGGGTGTGCATGTTGTGGAAGATTAAATGTTAATCCGTGGGAGCGCTTGAGTGGCGTGAGGTGGAAAAAAGAAAAAATTAAAGAAATTTTTCAGGTTTTGTAAGAATAAGCTCATAAATATGGACGTTTTGTTGAAAATACTGCTAGTGCCAGAAGAAACATAAATTGAGAAGAATAATATTTAAAAAAAAAAAAAAAATATTTGAAAAATGTAGCGGAAAAAGTTTCGAAATTAAAAAATACTAATAAGGTGAATGACTAATCCAAAACGATAATCGATAGAAGAAAACGAAAGTGTGAAAGAGCGATGCAGCGGCTATATAGCGTGGCCTTGCTGTCGTGGTACATTGGCTCTAAAGCAAAGGCCCTTCTTGCATCCAAAATTCTTTTTTTTGTTTTATTTTTTTAATTTTTTTTGTTATTTTGATTTTTGGTAACTTATTCTGTTTTTCTTTTTGTTTGATTTATTTTCAGGGTTTTATTTTCAAGAAATCAAATTCGGAAAAAGTTTTTGAAAATGGAGTTGATCAAGTATGAAGACAAATGACGTTTTCAAAAGTAAAATGATTTATTTTGCTGGGAATAAGTT
>OX387250.1:7360138-7362638 GCA_947562095.1 Branchellion lobata | reverse complement strand
AAATGTAGCGACGCAGCTTAAAAGAAATAAAAATGAAACGGCTCGTGATCGCCAAAACAACAACATTGACAAACATTCAAACAAACATAGGCAGAAAGACAAAAATACACAAACAAACAAACGCACAGACAAACACCAAAACAAAAAATAGTATATGAAAAAATATAAAAAACGCACACAGAGGGACACATACAAGAAGACACACACAGACGGACACATACAGGAAGACACACAGACGGACAAACGCAAACCTGCTCCTTGCATTGACTGAGAAAACGAGGCTGTGGAGAAGTTTGGAGAAAAAGATGAAGATGGTGATGATGATGATGAAGATGATGATGATGATGGTGATGATGGTGATGATGATGATGATAAAGATGGTGATGATGATGATGATGATGATGAAGATGGTGATGATGGTGATGATGAAGATGGTGATGATGATGATGATGAAGATGGTGATGATGATGATGAAGATGGTGATGATGATGATGATGATGATGATGATGATGATGATGATGATGATGATAATGATGATGATGATGATGATGATGATGATGATGATGATGGTGATGATGATGATGGTGATGATGATGATGATGATGATGATGAAGATGAAGATGAAGAAGAGGAGAAAGGTGTTGAAGTTGAAGGAGATAAAGCTGAATGAGGAAAAATAGGTTCTGATAAAGATGAAGAAGATATTGAAAGTGATGATAATGATGAGGGCGGCGATAATGGCGATGATGGCGATGATGGCGATGATGGCGGTGATGGCGATGATGATTGCACCAAAAAAGGTTGGAATGAAGAAAGCAGTGAGACTGGAAGGATGAAAAAGAAAAAGATTATAATTAAGTCGCTAATAAACATGGCGGTGGTGACGTCAGCAATCAATCACGTGGTGTGGTGACGTCACGTCAGTCATCCAATGAGGGATCGCCTGGTGGTGGTGGATTAATGGAATAAATTATGCTTCCTCGCAGGTGACTGCCAATCACAACGGCAATAATAAAGCGCCAAATCAACAGACCAACAGGCGCCCTACCACCACACGCGCAATAATAACAAGTGGCAACAAAGTCAACAACAGTATTTTCATATCTATGCAAATTCCGCAATAAGGATTATTCCGCCGATGTTGAGTTACAAAAACACCAGCGCAATAAAAAAAATCACAAAAAACCCTTTAAAAATGGCACTAGAGAGCTTGAAAGTATCCCCACACACAAAAGGAATTAAGTTATGGCAAGGAAAATTAATACGTTAAATGAACTTTTGGGCATTGTGGTGGTGTGGCGGGGGAGGAGAGGCAGTGTGGCAAGAAGTTAATTGATGTCGCCAGCTGATCAGCACAGCTTTGTGCTGTAATTCAATGTTCCCAATGAGGTTAGCTTTATGGCTCGTCCCTCGAAAAAACTGTTTTTTTGTTTTTGTTTTTTTTGTTATTTGTTTTTTTCGGTGTTTTTTTTTCAAGTTTATTATAATTTTTTGTTGTTATTTTGTTTTTTGCTTGTTTGTTTTGTGTGGCTTGGAAGGTATTGTGAAAAAGAGAAAAAAATTGGAAATTGGATGATAAAACAAAATCGAGCTAACTTGTGATCTAAAAAATGAAGAAAAAAAAACACGAAAAACTAGAAATAAACAAAATCAAATTGCAAAACCATGCGTAAAAGTTGAAGAAGAAAAATTATTAAAACAAAAAAAAAAAAAATATGACGTCGTAACAAACAGTTGCAAATAAAGAAAAGATGAAAAAAAAGAAAAAAAAACGAAAAGTTGGCAAACTTGAAAATCAATTGGAAATCCATAACGATTCCAACTTTGAATTGTACGTTCCACTTTTGAAAGACAGAAAAATAGAAAAAATTAAAAAAAATTTAAGAATGTCAGATATTTTTTATGAGATTTTTTTTCGCCAATCATTTGAAGAAACTGTCAGGCCTGTGAATTATTCAAATGACAGGCTCCATAAGTTCTAAACTGATCCTTTGTGAAATATTACTCAAGCTAATACGCCGTCTTAATAAGACGCTAAGACAAATGAATTTTTGTGTCTTGGCTTAAAAAATAATCCTCAAAAAAGTCGCTTGGACATTTCATAATTTTGATTGGAAATTCAAAATATCTTTTTTTTTATAAATAAAAATGTATGATAGATATTTGAAAAAAATATTTTTTGAATTTTTTAAAACTCGAAAATAAAAACTAAAATCTAAAGAATGCACGGGAACGTAGTGGATTCACTCTTGGAAATCATTGGAATGTATGTTCCCATTAAGTTCGAGGCTTGCAAGGCCATTTAATCCACTCTGACGTCCCGTCACTTCATCCATACCATTCCTCGCCATAACCCACCCATCTTTCTTCACCCAGAACTCCACCTTTGTACTCTTTCCAGCTCCAACCTCCCAGCCTCGCTTCAATTCTCTCTTTTACAACCACCATCCTTTTAATGCTCAAAATCCAACATTCTCTCGCACCAAAGTCTTTTGAATCT
>OX387250.1:7345138-7355138 GCA_947562095.1 Branchellion lobata | reverse complement strand
CAACTCCTCTAACAATCTCTCAAAAACCCCACAAATACTCTTTGCGCTTTTGAACAATGTGGAATCAGCGCTATATAAATGATTAGATTAGATTAGAGACATATTGAACATTCCGCAGAAACCCGTCAAAGACCTCTCAACAGCCCTTTCAAGTACCCTCTAACGATCACCCAACAACTTTTGAACACCCTTCCAACAAACCACCCAACAACTTTTGAACACCCTTCCAACAAACCACCCAACAACTTTTGAACACCCTTCCAACAAACCACCCAACAACATCATCTAACCCTCGCTTCTTTCCTGAAAGCATTTTTGGTCGACACTCGAACCTGCCCATTAAATATTCAAGCAATTTGACGTCTGCGCGCCTAATGCTTACCTTGCCGTAAATTGGCGAGTCTTACCGTGTCATAGCAATTAGTCCTTTTGCTCCTTCCATCCTTCTTTTCATTCTTTCTTCCATCTTTCTTTTCATCCTTTCTTCCATCCTTCTTTTCATCCTTTCTTCCATCCTTCTTTCCATCCTTTCTTTTATCCGTCTTTCTATCCTTCTATCCATCCTTTCTTTTATCCCTTTTTTGTTCTGTTTTTCCTATTATTTTTCATTCTCTCTTTCTTTCCTTCTTTCCTTCCTCCCTCCCTTCCTTTTTACCTTTCTTTCTCTCTTCCTTCCTTTTACCACCACCACCACCACCACCACCACCACCACCACCACCACCACCACCACCACCACCACCACCACCACCACCACCACCACCACCACCACCACCACCACCACCACCACCACCACCACACTTCCAATCCAATTTCACAGCACAACTGCACAACGCCTTGTAATCCTATCAATTGAAAACGCACAAAAACCATCCAATTCATATAGCGCTAAGTTTTTCTTTTCGTCCTCTTCTCGTGCCATATTTTCAATGCATTCTCTCGAACATCACCTTAATATGCATCCTTCAATCATTCTCTTCATCTGCCAAATTTCAATTGAATTGCATGTCGATTTTTTTTCTTTTTGTTTTCGATTTCATGCTTTAATTAAGTGCTATAACATCCGAGTGCCTATTTGTTCACAATAACAGAAACTCATAAACCCCATTCTACCCTTTTATTACAATGAATTTTGAATGCATTAGACTTAACGCTATATAAATGCAGTGGGTGGTTAAGATTAATAACAAAAATATGTCATGCTTTCTTATCTACTTAGTCCTTCCTCACCGAGAAAGGCTCGAGTGTCATTATGAAATATGTTCCTGAATGGTGCTTGGTGGTGTGAGGGTTGTTGTCCTCTTAGGTGGTGTGATTTACATGAATCTTCCATTCGCTTGCACCATCGGATATTCCATCTTCCCACCATTGACCAAGTTCTTTTTTTATCTATTCATCATTACTTCACCATCCTTTTCCTACCTCTGCCCATCAACCACCACCCTACACCACCTCACTCTTTTCTCAACACTCCGCTCCTTCTTTACTACTTTACTCCTTTTTCACCACTCCACTCTTCTTTACTCATCTTTCTCTCACTACTTCAACCTTCACTCACCACTCAACTTTTCATTATTACATTTTTCTTTCACCACTCACTCGTCCCTCATCACTCCATCCTTCCTTCATCACCTCACCTTTCCATCACTACCTCACTAGATACCATTTCATTTTCACCACTCCGATCCTTCCATCACCACCTCACCAGATACCGTTCCCTCCTCACCACTCCATCCCTTCCACTTCACCTTCCACCTCCACAAAGGCCATGCCTCGTGAATGATCGCAGTTGTTTCCGTTCATTAGGTGTGGATTGTTGTAGTTAGTGGCTGTGTTGTTGTGACGGAGTGAGCATGGCTGGAGGCTAAGGAGGTTTGATGGTTTTACACAGTGTGGCACGAAAATAATGCTAATTTTTTGAGCTTTCTTAGATGTGGAAATAATTTTATTTTTCGACGTTTTTCAATTTTTCAAATAATTTTATTTTTACTTTTTTTTAATTCATTTTTAATTTTTTCTAAACTTTATTTTTTTGGTTTGTTAATGCTTTTTTTTGTTTTCAAAAGTGGTTTTGGGCTTTTGTGCATTTTAATTTTCTCAAATTTTAAACACTGATGAAAGTTGGAGAGATTTGAAAAAGTGGAATCCAATCTGATCAACTGGTATAGCGCTGATTTTCTAAGGTTGGAAACGATTCCAGACAGGTAGCAACTGATTGAGAGGGTGTGGTACGTGAGAGGAAACGGTAGTGGTTTGAACATTAATAACCAACCACAACAAGCTTTTATAGCGTTGAATTTATGCGTATAAAAATAATTTTTAAAAAAGAAAGTGTGATTTCTATGCCACAATTACAATTAGTCTAATACACGCGAGAAAAAATATCCGTGGTGATGCGATGGTACTTGTAGTACATGTGGTAGGATA
Source organism: Branchellion lobata (assembly GCA_947562095.1). Lineage (NCBI taxonomy): Eukaryota > Metazoa > Annelida > Clitellata > Hirudinida > Piscicolidae > Branchellion > Branchellion lobata. The sequence goes on along the minus strand of OX387250.1, from coordinate 7,352,714 downwards.
GTGGTAGGGTGGTGGTAGAGTGGTTGTGGTGAAGTAATTTCAATGTGGTGGTATGGTGGTTGGAAAATAGTGGTTGCGGTAGGATGGCAGTTGTGATGGGAAGGTGGTTGTGATAGAAAGGTGGTTGTGATAGGAAGGTGGTGGTGATAGGAAGGTGGTGGTGATAGGAAGGTGGTGGTGACGGGAAGGTGGTTGTGATAGAAAGGTGGTTGTGATAGAAAGGTGGTTGTGATAGGAAGGTGGTGGTGATAGGAAGGTGGTGGTGATGGGAAGGTGGTTGTGATGCAGTATTAGTTGTGACTTTCAAAAAAGAACAGAGTAGTTGTATGGTGACTTTAAAGATACTCCCTGTGACGTTGAATCGATTGCGGCTGATCAGTTGATTGAGTGGTTTGCTGGTTGAATGATTGAGTGATTGAGTGGTTGAGTGATTGGGTGATTGAGTGGTTGAATAATTGAGTGGTTGAGTGGTTGAGTGGTTGAGTGGTTGAGTGTTTGAGTGGTTGAGTGGTTGAGTGGTTGAGTGGTTGAGTGGTTGAAGGGTTGGGTGCTTGAAGAGTTGGATGGTTGGTTGGTCAAATAGTTGCTCAGTTAAATTTATTTTTAAAAAATTTTTCGTTTTAGTAAATCTTAAAAATTCACAAACTCCCACGTTCCGTAATTAATACACTCGTCAAAGTTTTACATTCTTGGCAAAATTTTTAAGCAAACTTCAGTTTAAAATATTTTTCGAAAAAAAATAAAAAGAAAGACATAGTTAAAAAAATAAATAAAACAAATAATCAAATAAAAAAATTTTTTAAATAATAATTTGACAAAAGTAAGTAAAAAAAATATTTTAAAAAATAGAAATATAACAAAATGAATAAAAAAAAAACAAATGAAAAATTAGACTCACGTGGTTGACTAGCCGCGTGAGCTAATTGTTTTTAGGCGCAAAGGAAATATGATGATTGACACGAAATAAAAAAAAATCATAAAAACCGGACGGTTTTGCTCTTATGAAAAAAAAACTTTATGGAGATGGTGAAAAAAACTGAGTTTTTATTTCTGATTATTTAATTTTTTTTCTAGTTTTTGTATTTATTTGTGAGTTTTGAATTTTTTTTTTTTTTGGGAGAAATTTTTGAAAGAAAAATCCTAAAAGTGGTTTTAAATTGGAGAACCTTCAATTAGAGTTCTCTATTGTGGAATCGGTTTTCAAAACATCAAACAAAAATGAAGAATAAATAATAATTGAACACAAAATAGAGTTTTGGGGTGAAGTTGAAAAAAAAACTGATAAAAAACGAAGAAAAAGTGGATGAAAGTAATGATTGCTGTGCATAAAAGGGAGTATCGACTGAAGCTGTCACGAATGTGAAGTAGGACTAACGGTTTTATCAAAATAATGAAGATAATATGAATAATAATGATGATAGAATAATAATTATAATAAGAACAATGATTTTTACTTTTAAAAATTATAATAAAAATAAAGGTTATAATGAAAATAATAGTTATAATGAAAATAATAGTTATAACAATGATAATAATTATGATAAAAACAATAATTCCAATAAAAATGATGATTATAATAATAATATCAAATACGAAACATGAATGTTGCTAATAATAATTATGGAAAAAGAGAAGGATAATAAAATAAAGTAAAAAAAAAAATAATTTCATAGAATATTCATGTACAAAGTATTGATAATGATACTGAAATGATAATGGGAACAACAGTGCTTATGGAAACAATAATGATAACGAAGATAATGACGAAGACAACACCACTGAGAAACAATATCAATCTCGTAATCAAAAAACCTCTTGGAAAGAATTGTCATGAAAGTTTAATAGGTGAACAGCATTGGACTATGCTGGCAGTATTGGTAAGAGAACAGTACTATGTTGTAGAATCAGTACTGTTGGATATTACTGTTGATGACTGCTCATCAATAAGGGCAAACAAGTTTTGTTAGTATGAAATCGTCTGTGACTTTGAATACAGAGAGTTGCATCAAATTACGAAGATTCATTTCTTATTGAAAAAGTATGGAAAAGTGAACAAAAGCTGATTTTTAATAAAAAATAAAAAATAATGAAGATGAATGAAAGAAAAAACAAAGATTGGAATGAGAAAAACAATGAGGAATTGGTTGGAAAAATCAAAATTGAGAATTAAAATAATCGAAATATGGAAACTATTGAAATATATATATGTGTAATTTAAAATGGTATAATTACGAGGAATGATGATGAGGAGTCATGAGGAGTCATGAGGAGTCATGAGAAGTCATGAAGAGTCATGAGGAGTCATGAGGAGGAGTCATGAGGAGTCATGAGGAGTCATGAGGAAGAGTCATGAGGAGTCATGAGGAGTCATGAGGAGTCATGAGGAGTCATGAGGAGGAGTCATGAGGAGTCATGAGAAGTCATGAGGAGTCATGAGGAGTCATGAGGAGTCATGAGAAGTCATGAGAAGTCATGAGGAGTCATGAAGAGTCATGAGGAGTCATGAGGAGTCATGAGGAGTCATGAGGAGTCATGAAGAGTCATGAGGAGTCATGAGGAGTCATGAGGAGTCATGAGGAGTCATGAGGAGGAGTCATGAGGAGTCATGAGGAGTCATGAGGAGTCATGAGGAGTCATGAGGAGTCATGAGGAGTCATGAGGAGTCATGAGGAGTCATGAGGAGTCATGAGGAGGAGTCATGAGGAGTCATGAGGAGTCATGAGGAGTCATGAGGAGTCATGAGGAGTCATGAGAAGTCATGAGGAGTCATGAGAAGTCATGAGGAGTCATGAGGAGTCATGAGGAGGAGTCATGAGGAGTCATGAGGAGTCATGAGGAGTCATGAGAAGTCATGAGAAGTCATGAGGAGTCATGAAGAGTCATGAGGAGTCATGAGGAGTCATGAGGAATCATGAGGAGTCATGAGGAGTCATGAGGAATCATGAGGAGTCATGAGGAGTCATGAGGAGTCATGAGGAGGAGTCATGAGGAGTCATGAGGAGTCATGAGGAGTCATGAGGAGTCATGAGGAGTCATGAGGAGGAGTCATGAGGAGGAGTCATGAGGAGGAGTCATGAGGAGGAGTCATGAGGAGGAGTCATGAGGAGTCAGGAAATGAGGAGGAACGGCAGCATTAATGGGAGGTATGAGAGGCTCAGTAATGTTAATTAAGTCAGAGAGAGGGCCAGAGGAGGTCTTGTCATGATACGGAAAGCGATACTGTGCCATAACTCACTGACCGGATATTTAGGGACGTGAATGCACTTTTAAGCACCAAATAAAAAAATAAAAAGAATAAAAATTGTAAGAATGATTAAAACAACAATAATAAAAATGAAAATAATAAAAATAATAAAGATAATAATATTTTTTTTAAAATAAAAAATAAAAATAAATAAATAAATAATAATAATAATAATAATAATAATAATAAAAATAATATAAAAAAAATAAAATAAATAAATAATAATAATAATAATAATAATAATAATAGTAATAATAATAATAATAATAATAATAGTAATAATAATAATAATAATAATAATTATAATAATAATAATAATTATTATTATTATTATTATTATTATTATTATTATTATTATTATTATTATTATTATTATTATTACAAAATTAAGAATAGGAAATTAGGGAGCTGAAAATAACATTCAGGAATAATGGGACGTTAATAGTAACAATAATTGCATGAAATAATAGGAATAATAAAACTAACAACAACAATAAAAAAATAAAATAATAATAATAATAACCGTAACAATAGAAATAATAAGAAAGGGTATGAAGACAATGAGAGAAGTAATGAGAATTGAGATAAAAGAGATAGCAATGAGAAAATTGAATAAAAAACAACAAAACAACAACTGTTTTTATATATAATTTTTTTTTAATTAAAATAAATTGAAATTAATAGTAATATCAAAAATTATGTCAACAAAGAAGACAAAAATACTAATAATATTACTTTAATAACAATAATACTTTGATAATAAAAATACTGCAAAGGAAATGATATTGATAATGTGAATAACGCTAATAACATGACGATTTGAAATGTTGCAATTAATTTTGAAAATACATCAAACCAAACGCCAAGTGACGTTTCACGCTTTCAAACCCCTAAGTACGAGAAAAATTACAAATTTTGATTAAAAAAATTAAAAAAAAGAAAACAAAGAATTGAAAAAAACTGAAAAAATGAGAAAAAAAAACAAATAAATAATTATTCATGTTTTTTTTTTAAATATTTATTTTAAAACAATAAACAAGCGGATTTAATTAATGAGAGAGCGAGGTACAGGCATTAAATTCTATATCTTCACCCCCACTACAAAGAAACTATAATCCAATAAAATCAATCGAAATTATATACATAAATTCACTTTTATTATTTCTACTGTTTTTTTGGTTTTTTTATTTTTGTCTTTATTTTAATGTTTTTTTTGTATCTTTTTTTCATTGTTTATTTATTTCTTCTTTTTTTAATATTTTTTTATTCATTTACGTTTTTTTTTTTACTTTTATTTATTTTTATTTTTTTACTTTTTTTTTGTTTCAGCGGAGAGAGCAAAAGATTTTTGTGGGTGTTACAAAGGTTGCCGTTATGTGGTCAATGTATATCCTTTCTATTGTGCGTGTCTGCGTGTTTTGATGTGTTTTTATTAGCTGTTGTGTGTTTGCGTGTGTATTTTGAAGAGTTAAGTGAGTTTTTATGATTTTTTGTGTTTTTTTTCGGCCTAGAGTTCACAAATATGTTTTGAAAAATCAAATTTTTTGAAACTAAACTATCTTTTAACTTTTAAAAATCCTTATTTACTCAAATGATGAAAGAATCATTTCAAAGTTATAAAAACATTCCTATTAAGTATTTGCGAACAAAGGGTGTGGCAGGTCGGCAGATTGACAGACCACAGCTCAAGCCACAAACATCAAAGACAGCGGTCATCTCGCGCAATTTTTTTTGTACTTTTCCATTTAATCCATTAAGCCACTCATCCATCCCCGCATCAATCAAAACTCCCAATAATGTATTAATCTTTCCATATTAATCATCTTGATCTCTCTTTTGCGCAGCCAGCCATTTGTCGTTAGGCCTTTCCGCGTTTATCCTTTTTTGCCTTTCGAAAATGTTTGGAATTATTATTTCGAAAACAATGGAAAATATAAACTTGAATCGTCTTATTACGGTATGACGGTTTCCATACATCTTTTCCCTCAACCTTCCTTCTCCTCGACATTTTGTTCCATTTATCTGTCAATACATCAATCCGTCCATCGCCCATCCATCAAACACTTGCTATTACATTAGCAACAATCCTGCCACTCAGCAAGCGATGCATCAAATCCCGCTGAAAGTGGCTTCCTCCTCGAAGGAACACACACGCACACTCATACTTACACTCACACACATGCAAACATACACATACACTCATACAAACCCTTCAAATATAATCTATACCCAAACAATTCTAACACATCTATACAATTAAAACCTTTTTCACACCCAAACTTCTCACACGCACAACCCGCAGCATTTCCAAGAAGAACAAAGGAAAAGAATAACACAAAAAACAAAAGAAAAACAACAAAAAACAAAGAACAACAAAAACAACAAGAGAAAGAATAGGAAAAAAAAAAGAAAGAGAAAGGAGAAGGAAGAAGAAGAAGAAGAAGAAGAAGGAGGAGAAGAAAAAGGAAAATGAAGAGGAAGAGGAAGAGAAGAAAGAGGAGGAGTAAGAGGAGGCAGAGAAGAATGAGCAAAATAGGAGGGGGAGGAGGAGGAAGAGGAGGAGGAGGAGGAGGAGGAGGAGGAGGAGGAAGAGGAGGAGGAGGAGGAGGAGGAGGAGGAGGAGGAGGAGGAGGAGGAGGAGGAGGAGGAGGAGGAGGAGGAGGAGGAGGAGGAGGAGGAGGAGGAGGAGGAGGAAAAGGAGGAGGAGGAGGAGGAGGAGGAGGAGGAGGAGGAGGAGGAGGAGGAGGAGGAGGAGGAGGAGGAGGAGGAGAAGGAGGAGGAGGAGGAGGAGGAGGAGGAGGAGGAGGAGGAGGAGGAGGAGGAGGAGGAGGAGGAGGAGGAGGAGGAGGAGGAGGAGGAGGAGGAGGAGGAGGAGGAGGAGGAGGAGGAGGAGGAGGAGGAGGAGGAGGAGGAGGAGGAGGAGGAGGAGGAGGAGGAGGAGGAGGAGGAGGAGGAGGAGGAGGAGGAGGAGGAGGAGGAGGAGGAGGAGGAGGAGGAGGAGGAGGAGGAGGAGGAGGAGGAGGAGGAGGAGGAGGAGGAGGAGGAGGAGGAGGAGGAGGAGGAGGAGGAGGAGGAGGAGGAGGAGGAGGAGGAGGAGGAGGAGGAGGAGGAGGAGGAGGAGGAGGAGGAGGAGGAGGAGGAGGAGGAGGAGGAGGAGGAGGAGGAGGAGGAGGAGGAGGAGGAGGAGGAGGAGGAGGAGGAGGAGGAGGAGGAGGAGGAGGAGGAGGAGGAGGAGGAGGAGGAGGAGGAGGAGGAGGAGGAGGAGGAGGAGGAGGAGGAGGAGGAGGAGGAGGAGGAGGAGGAGGAGGAGGAGGAAGAGGAGGAGGAGGAGGAGGAGGAGGAGGAGGAGGAGGAGGAGGAGGAGGAGGAGGAGGAGGAGAAGGAAGAAGAGGAGGAAAAAGAAGAAGAAGAGGAGAAAAAGGAGAAGGAGAAGGAAGAGAAAGAAGAAGTATGCAGACGGCGTCCAAACACCCACTCGCTTGTGCCTCATACCACGTCGAAGCAAGTCGCACCGGAAAGCATTAGGTGCAAAAAAATCAATCCTACTTTTTATCGCACGCGTCAATGTTTTTTTTCATTTTTCTTTTTTTTTCAATTATTTTTTTAATTTAGTTTTTTTTTACATTTTTTCGTTCTTTTATTGTTTTTGTATTCTTATTCGGTTTTATTTCTTTAATCATCAGTTTTGATTCAATTCAACTTTTTCTTTTTTTTTCTCTGAAGCTGTTTGGTTTTTCTCTTTTCTTTTATTTTTTCTCGCCGCGAGAAAAGTCCCCACACTCCAATTAAAATTTTTCAAAAACTTTTTTTCGCCACAAAAGTCATGTTTGCTGGAACACAGAAGACTGTACATCACAGTAACCAGGAAAAACCTCCACCTTTTTTGTAAGCAGCCGTCGCAACATGCAAAGTGGAGTTGAATTGAATGTTGAAATGCCCATGTAATGCTTGGCAGTGAGGCCTTTGACTGCAGTTTGCGTGGAGCAAACAAAGTTAAGTGAGCTTGAAAAGGAGCTTTAATTATGAAAAGATGCAAGGAAAACCAATGTTTTCATTTTTTCTCAGAACTTTAAAAAAAAAAAATTCAAAATTTTTAATTTTTCTATTTTCATGTTTTTAAATTACCTTTTAATTTCTACAATTTTTCATAACTTCTTTTATACATGCTTTCTTTATTCGCACACTCACCCTTCTAACCCACCCTTCTATAACTTTTCCCACTAACCCCTTCATTCACCCCTTTTACTTCCTCCTCGTTCCTCGCTTCTAATCTTCTCTACACCCAACCTCCCTCACTAACCCTTACTCTGCTTCTTCTGATCTTCTTTTTTC
>OX387250.1:7337638-7340138 GCA_947562095.1 Branchellion lobata | reverse complement strand
ACCCCACTATATTCTATAAATACTTGTTTTCAATAAACAAAAAAAACATTTTTAATAACTACAGAAAAATATTTTTCATTTTTTTTGAATAATTTTTTTTTATAAAACCACTAAAGTTTTATTTAGTTAGTTGTTTTATTTTTAAATTATTGTTATTAGTAGTGTTGTCGTAGCTTGTAATTACATTTTATTTTCTCTCTCTACGCCTGCATCACGCAGAAGTTTTTAATAGTGACGTGACAAGAAACAGCTTGTCTATGGTCTTTCAAGAGCGCTTTGTAAGTGTGTAGGTGTTTTTGTCTCTGTGTGTATGTTTGTGTGTGTGTGTGTGTGTGTGTGTGTGTGTGTGTGTGTGTGTGTGTGTGTGTGTGTGTGTGTGTGTGTGTGTGTGTGTGTGTGTGTGTGTGTGTGTGTGTGTGTGTGTGTGTGTGTGTGTGTGTGTGTGTGTGTGTGTGTGTGTGTGTGTGTGTGTGTGTGTGTGTGTGTGTGTGTGTGTGTGTGTGTGTGTGTGTGTGTGTGTGTGTGTGTGTGTGTGCGTGCATGCACGTTCGCATGTATGTGTGCAGAAGTGATAGGGGGCAAGGGAGATAAGGTAGATGATAAGAAAGGGGAGGGGGCAAGAAAAGAGCCATAAAATTGTGCGTACATGTCCAAAGCACCAGAGATTAATTGAAATGTGCCAGTCCAAGTTTCGGACGAAAAAAGTAAAAATTTCAAAGTCGAAAAAAGTTGTTTGCCGAAATACACGAAAGCGATCTCAATCCGGCAAAGTATCTTAACTCCAACAATGAAACCCGTCTTAAATCATTGAAACGACTGCGAGATATGGTGGCAGACTGGTTCGAGGCACTTTGCCTTAAATTGCGCTTCTAGCCGCTTTTTATGAATTTTCCTTTTTTGTATTCGATCGTAAGGAGCCCTCTTCCGCTTGTTTGATGGCCCTTGTGACAAACAAAACAATAAGAGACCAAAACAAACTCAATACTTGTGAAGTTTGTCGACTTGCGAAAAACCTTTTTCGTTTTTTTTGTTTCAAAAATGTTGAAATATTCACCGAATTATTATTTGGAATTATTTTTCGCGTTTTTATGGAGGGTTTTTTTGATGGATGAAACGTCGGTGAAGACCGTTTCGAGATCTTTGAGAGGCAACCAAAAAACAAGGACAATGAAAATGAAAAACGCCCGAAAAATAATTAAAATATCACCACTCGACAAACTTTTGTGGGCACTTTGAAAAACTAAAAATATTGGAATTTCGAAAAAAGCAAATAATTTTAACTTTTTTTCCAATAAAATTTCAAAATGTAAAACTATTTTTTTCAATTCTAAAATAATATAAAAAGATTATCAGAATTTTTTGGACTTTTCACTCCTCAGTGGGATCGTCAAAGCAGAGGTGAATTCAGCTTCTTGTTGTTAGACCTTTCACACGAGGTTCCAACTCAGAAACACAAACACGTAAACAAGGCCGCTTTAAAATCATAAAACCATATTAGGTACACATAAAAAAAACACACATACCTTCTTAACAGCTTTTAAAAACACGCACACACGCGAAAACACCACATATTCATGTAGCAAGTGCCATCAAAAACACATGCTTTTTTTCCAATACACTTTTCCCACGCCGATATCCACAGCGCCTTATTAATATACACTTCCATGACGACCTTACTTACAATGACATCAATTGCCTTTGAAGTCTCCTTTTTACATTCTTTTCAAAAACCTCGTGTCAAAAGTCACATACAAATTAACTTACAAGTCGTACAAAAGTTATACAAAAGTAGCATACAAATGTCACATACAAAAATTATTGTAAATCACATAAAACACACATAATAATCTTGTACTACCAAACTAGCACACAACATACATACAAAAATATCACACAACATGCATACAAAAATATCACACAACATGCATACAAAAATATCACACAACATACATACAAATCTCTGTGTCCTTATGAAACTCTAGTGGTTTCAGAGGCGCAAGAGGACACAGTACTTCCATGTGTGTGGGGGCGGAAGGCAGGTTTCTCCGTATTCCACACCAATTAATTTTCCACCTTTCCAGCCCCTCAGTCATCAAGCACCCTCTTCCCACTCTCCCCCAAAGGCATAACTCAACGCTGTGTGTGTGCTTGTGTGTGTGTGTGTGTGTGTGTGTGTGTGTGTGTGTGTGTGTGTATGTGTATGTGTGTGTGTGTGTGTGTGTGTGTGTGTGTGTGTGTGTGTGTGTGTGTGTGTGTGTGTGTGTGTGTGTGTGTGTGTATGTGTATGTGTGTGTATGTGTGTGTGTGTGTGTTTTTTTTGTATGTGCGTGTGTGTGTGTGTGTGTGTGTGTGTGTGTGTGTGTGTGTGTGTGTGTGTGTGTGTGTGTGTGTGTGTGTGTGTGTGTGTGTGTGTGTGTGTGTGTGTGTGTGTGTGTGTATGTGTATGTGTGTGTATGTGTGTGTGTGTTTTTTTTGTATGTGCGTGTGTGTGTGTGTGTGG
>OX387250.1:7267638-7332638 GCA_947562095.1 Branchellion lobata | reverse complement strand
GGATGGAAGATGGATAGATGGATGGTGAGAGGAAGAGAAGAGTAGATTGATTAATATTAAGATGCAAAGATTGATGGATGGATAGATATAAAAAGATGGATGTAAAAATATATGATTGGAATTAAGAAGAGATAAGTGGATGGAGACTTGAAGATGTATGGATGAAAAAAAAATGAAGAGATTTTTGGATGAAAAGATGAATGAAGGGATGCTTGGATGGATGGATTGATGGATGGATTGGTGGATGGATTGATGGATGGATTGATGGATGGATTGATGGATGGATTGATGGATGGATTGATGGATGGATTGATGGATGGATTGATGGATGGATTGATGGATGGATTGATGGATGGATTGATGGATGGATTGATGGATGGATTGATGGATGGATTGATGGATAGATTGATGGATAGATTGATGGATGGATTGATGGATGGATTGATGGATGGATTGATGGATGGATTGATGGATGGATTGATGGATGGATTGATGGATGGATTGACGGATGGATTGATGGATGGATTGATGGATGGATTGATGGATGGATTGATGGATAGATAGATGGATGGATTGATGGATGGATTGATGGATGGATTGATGGATGGGTTGATGGATGGATTGATGGATGGATTGATGGATGGATTGATGGATGGATTGATGGATAGATTGATGGATAGATTGATGGATGGATTGATGGATGGATTGATGGATGGATTGATGGATGGATTGATGGATGGATTGATGGATGGATTGATGGATGGATTGATGGATGGATTGACGGATGGATTGATGGATGGATTGATGGATGGATTGATGGATGGATTGATGGATGGATTGATGGATGGATTGATGGATGGATTGATGGATGGATTGATGGATGGATTGATGGATGGATTGATGGATGGATTGATGGATGGATTGATGGATGGATTGATGGATGGATTGATGGATGGATTGATGGATGGATTGATGGATGGATTGATGGATGGATTGATGGATGGATTGATGGATTGATTGATGGATGGATTGATGGATGGATTGATGGATGGATTGATGGATGGATTGATGGATGGATTGATGGATGGATTGATGGATGGATTGATGGATGGATTGATGGATGGATTGATGGATGGATTGATGGATGGATTGATGGATGGATTGATGGATGGATTGAAGAATGGATGAATAAAAATATAAGATTTGAAAAAAAAGGTTTTCAAAACTTTCCAAACAATCAGAGCGGAATTTATTTAAATTTGGTTTCAGTCGATAATAGCATTTTACATTGCAGTTTGTGGCTTCGTTGACGAATGCACGCTTTTTTGGATGTTTCTTTGCTAGAAGTAAACAAAAAAACAACGCCACAAAAACAAAAGATTTTAAAATGAGAAATTGAAGGAACGAAGAGGTTATGGCGTAAGTTTCAAAGGCGCTTTGGAGTCGTAATTAATCGAATATTGAAACAATTTCAATGTCTGCATGATTTATGAGGGAAGCAGTGGAATGGGTCGATAATGAATGAGTAATGATGATGGATTTAATGGATGACGCAGAGCTGGTTGTATGGATTGAGGGATGGATGATTGGATGGGTGGATGGAGGGGGGATGGAGAGATGGATGAAGGGATGGATGGAAAGATGGATGGAGGGATGGATGGGGGGATGGATGGAAGGATGGATGGAAGGATGGATGGAAGGATAGATAGAGGGTTGGATGAAGGGATGGATGGAAGGATGGATGTAAGGATTGATGTAAGGATGGATGGATAGAGGGATGGATGGAGGGATGGATGGAAGGATGAATAGAGGGATGGATGGAGGGATGGATAAAGGGATGGATGGAAGGGTGGATGAAGGGATGGATGGAGGGATGGATAGAGGGGTGGATGGAGGGATGGATGGAAGGATGGATGGAGGGATGGATAGAGGGATGGATGGAGGGATGGATGGAAGGATGGATGGAAGGATGGATGGAGGGATGGATGGAGGGATGGATGGAGAGATGAATGGAAGGAAGGATGGATGGAGGGATGGATGGAAGGATGGATGGAGGGATGGATGGAGGGATGGATAGAAGGATGGATGGAGGGATAAATGGATGGATTAATTAATTAATAAATAAGAAGATATAAGAATATAAGAATGAATAGGATGGTCAATTGATGAAGGATGAGTAAATGAACGGAGGAAGAAATAGCTTTTAATATATGAACGAGAGACTTTTGAATGAGTTTATGAGGAGAGATGACATGATAACAGACGACAAAATATAGAAGTTGAAAGCGTAAAAATATACGCCGTGGAGGGAGATTAGTGTGTGTTTTGGGATTGTGGCTGTAAGAGATGTGATTTATGGCTTATATGTATGGACCTTTGCTTGTTTTTATGAACTCTTTCAAACCTTCAATAAACCTGATTTGCAGTTTATGTTGAAGTTGAAGAAATGCTTTCCTTCAAGGATACTCAACGTTGATACGACCCCTTTATTGGGAACCATTCATTAACACTTGCGTGCTTATGAGGTAAAAAGGAAAGGTTTTACACGGGAGTTTTCACTGGAAAATTAATATTTACGCACATTAACACTAAATAATAACTTTAATAATTAATAAATGAATATATAAACACAAAATAAAAACATGAAAATTTTGGAAGTGTCAATAATTCTGAAAAGTTTCAGGCAACTTTGACAACTAATAACGATACATAATGAAGTTGTATAAAAAAGAAAAAAAGAAAAAATAATAATAATTCAACGAAATAATAATAAAATAATAAAAATAAATAATAATATTTCTCACCATTGTTATCCTGCATCTTAATTTATATTTAAGTTTATAACTGGGAAACAGAAGCGGTGCTTGCAAGAAGGTCATGTACACATGCCCCTATAATAAAATCCATTGTAATTTATTGAATTGTATTATTTTTGTTTGCTATTGTATTTTTTGTGTTGTAATGTATTTTATTGAATTGTATCCTATTTTATTGTTTTGTTTCGTATTTTTGTGTTGTACTGTGTTTTTTGTATTGTAATGTGTTTTTATTGTAATGTGTTTTTTGTATTGTAATGTGTTTTTATTGTAATGTGTTTTTTGTATTGTAATGGGTTTGTATTGTAATGTGTTTTTTGTTTTGTAATGTGTTTTTTGTATTGTAATGTGTTTTTTGTTTTGTAATGTATTTGTATTGTAATGTATTTATTTGTATTGTAATGTGTTTTTTTGTTTTGTAAGGTGTTTTTGTATTGTAATGTGTTTTTTGTATTTTAATGTGTTTTTATTGTAATGTGTTTTTTGTATTGTAATGTATTTATTTGTATTGTAATGTGTTTTTCTTGTATTGTATTTATTTTTATTATATTGTATTTTACTTATTTTCCTGTATTTCATTTGATCTATTTATTCTCATATATCCCATTTATTTATTTCTTTTATTTGATTTTATTTGATTTTATTGTATCATACTGCAATGTATGCTACTGTATGGTGACGTATTGCATATGTGTTGAAGCTATGAAGGCTCTCAGCAAACGTACCTCACAGCCTGGCGCTTATGACACTCAAATTGCAGCGGCCTAATTAAAAGCACTTTTTTGATTACTCTTCACGTTTAATGAGGGCTGCTAATGGCGTCGCTTTGATTTCTTTTCGATAGTTATTCTCTCCTTAATTTATTGGAGTGATAATGCGCAATAAAAGATGGAATTTTGATGAAATGTCGTTTTAGCAGGTTATTGAAATAATAAAAAGATGTTTTATTGGTTTTGAAAATATCCATTACGTTTTAAGGCACTTTTTATGATTAGGCATAGCACCAAACATTGCAATCTCGTCTAGGAACTTCTTGAATACGGGTTTTGAAGTGTTTTCTTGGGATATGGAATTTCCACGAAAAGCGGAATTTTAAAATTTAAATTTACATTGAATGGAAAAAATTAATATTTAAGTTTGAGAAAAAAAATTTTTAACGATTCAAAAGCTCTTTAAAGCCTGAAGCAGCGACATGTGGATGTGAAAAATCGTTCAAGTGACACGCAGGCAAGCAACAATGGTGCAATCATAGAAATTTGAGTGCATGATGAATGCATGCATGGTGAATGGTGAATGGTTGCATGCATGGTGTATGATGAATGAATGCATGCATGTTGGATGATGAATGAATGAATGCATGCATGGTGAATGGTGAATGAATGCATGCATGGTGAATGGTGAATGAATGCATGCATGGTGAATGGTGAATAAATGCATGCATGATGAATGGTGAATGAATGAATGCATGGTGGATGATGAATGAATGCATGCATGGTGGATGATGAATGAATGCATGCATGGTGGATGATGAATGAATGCATGCATGGTGGATGATGAATGAATGCATGCATGGTGGATGATGAATGAATGCATGCATGGTGGATGATGAATGAATGCATGCATGGTGGATGATGAATGAATGCATGCATGGTGGATGACGAATGAATGCATGCATGGTGGATAATGAATGAATGCATGCATGGTGGATGATGAATGAATGCATGCATGGTGGATGTGAATAAAAAAATCTATACACGATAAAGAAAAAGACAGTTGGGGTATAAATTCAACGAGAATTTGAATTTAATATGCTACAAAATACAAGGGACAGTGAGAATAGGCAGTGCGCAGCTCATAAAAGGTGTTCCTGAGTGATTTACTGGAAGTGAAGCTTCGTTGTAGAGTCTTTGTGTTGGAATGCGTATGGAATTAGTGTCAAATATGTCAAAACGAAAATAATTTTGAGTTTGAGAATTTTCAGTTATCGTTCAGAGTACTAGGCTACTTTCATAGGTGTGAAGATTTGAGGCGTTGATGCATTCAATTTTGATCTGTTGACAAAGCGAACGATTCCTTCACTTAACGAGAATGGAAGTGGTGGATGGTGGATGGTGGATGGGGGGGTGGTGGATGGGGGGTGATGGATGGTGGATGGGGGGTGGTGGATGGGGGATGAGGGATGGTGGATGAGGGATGGTAGATGGGAGATGGGGGATGGTGGATGGTGGATGAGGGATGGTGGATGAGGGATGGTGGATGGGAGATGGGGGATGATGGATGGTGGATGAGGGATGGTGGATGAGGGATGGTGGATGGGAGATGGGGGATGGGGGATGGTGGATGGGAGATGGGGGATGGTGGATGAAGGATGGAAGATGGGGGATGGTGGATGGGGGGTGGTGGATGGGGGTTGGGGGATGGGGTATTGTAAAAGAGAGGGTGACTAGTGAAGGCGGTTTGTGCACACAGCACTCGAGTGCTACTTCGCAGCAGATCAAAAAATGTAAACTGTTGAATGCATCGATCAATCTTGCCATTCATTCACTCCGTCATTCAGTGCATTGTGAATATTCAAAACAGGTACCTTTGTTCGTTGTAGGAGAAGAAGATGAAGAAGAGAACGAAGATGATGATGAAAGAGAGGACGAAGATGATGATGAAGGAGAGGACGAAGATGATGATAAAGAAGAGGACGAAGATGATGATAAAGAAGAGGACGAAGATGATAAAAAAAGATAAAATGAATAAGAATGAGATGAAGATGAAAGAGAAATAGAAAATAAAGAAGAAGATGAAAAAGAAGATGAAAAAGATGAAAAAGAAGAAGAAAAAGATGAAGAAGCTGAGATGTCTGGAGCTTGGAGACCTGTTGGGAGGGTTTGCTTGAAGAGCCTTTGAGGAACAGCAGGGTTGTGGGGTGTTTAATGATGCCTTGCTTTCCAATGGTGAATTGACAAGACAAATATTTGATGAAAGTAATGACGATACAGCCATGAGATTTGCATAATATTGCAATCAAAAACTCGAAAAACGCAATACTGAAATACTCCAAAGCATGAAATTTATTCAAAAAAAAACAAAAAAAACCACAACTCGAAGGTCAACCTTTGCACGCAACTTGCCAAAGTGACATTGAGTTAAAAACACTAGCGAAGCCAGAGCGGCAGTAAAGAGCGAGGCTCATTAAGGGGAAGAAACAGGAAGCAATCAGACGGGTCACATCCCCTTGCAAGCTCCAAGTTGCAATTTGTAACACCGCTGCGCCCTTACTTTCAATTATTTTAATATTTATAGATTGCTTTTAAATGCGCTTATTTGGAAATATTTCAAGTAGACATTTGTAGTTTTAATGGAATATTTGGGAATAAAAAAATTTATTTGAAAATTATATCTTAATGTTTTCTATTGAGGAATTGTATTCAAACATAATTTATTTTTAAAAAGTTATTTTGATTTTTTTATTTAATTTTTTATTTGAAAATATTTTTTTAAAAATGATTTTAAATACATAATATATTTTTTAATTACTTTTAATGTGTTCATGAAAAGCACATACTAAAACTGTGACGTTACAAAATTTATTACTTTACAACACAAAAGTAAAAAAAAAGAGTTCACTTTGTTGTTGTTTTTGTTGTTGTTGTTGTTGCTGCTGCTGTTGTTGTTTTTGTTGTTGTTGTTGTTGTTGTTGTTGTTTTTGTTGTTTTTATGAAAAAATTTTTTTCGATTTTTTACAAAAATGCAAAAACGACGAGACTCCTAATGAGAATGGAGTCAATTGTGTCAAAAAGCTTTGATAAAAATGCCCGAAGAATCAATGTTCATCCTATACACATAACTATGCACTTTCTTTTGCTGTTTTTTTTTGGAAATTTTTTTTTATATAAAATTTTTAAACCTTGTTTTCACTTGGAAATATAATTTATAGCCGTGACCTCTGCCACCCAAGTATTATATTAATAACACAGAGGTTTTTTCGTTGAATTATTTCAATTTTTGAAATCAAGAAATTCCGCGACTTAGTGTGTGTTTTTGTGGGTTTACATGTGTGTGTGTGTGTTTGTGTGTGTGTGTGTGTGTGTGTGTGTGTGTGTGTGTGTGTGTGTGTGTGTGTGTGTGTGTGTGTGTGTGTGTGTGTGTGTGTGTGTGTGTGTGTGTGTGTGTGTGTGTGTGTGTGTGTGTGTGTGTGTGTGTGTGTGTGTATGCTGACGTAGCTTGGTTACTATAAAAAGGTTGGAAGGTAAAAATATTTTTGAAAAGTAAAAAGATGTAAGTGTGGAAGAATGCGTAAATGGAAAAACTGAAATAAACGTATTTTTATTTTGCGCGTCATAAAGGGCCATAGAGGGCTTCTAATACAATAATGGCATTTTTAATCACATGTTCTCAAATGGAGTCTAATGCAAACAATATTCGCGTTCTGGAATTAAAGAATGCTCTATGTTGAAGTGGTGGCTTGAAGTGGATGGTGTGTTGATGGATGTATTGATTAATATATGAATAAGTGGATGAATGGATGAATGGATGAATGGATGAATGGATGAATGGATGGATGGATGGATGGATGGATGGATGGATGGATGGATGGATGGATGGATGGATGGATGGATGGATGGATAGATGGATGGATGAATGGATGGATGGATGGATGGATGGATGGATGGATAGATGGATGGATGAATGGATAGATGGATAGATGGGTGAATAAATGGATGGATGGATGGATAAACCGATGGATAGATGAATGAATGGATGGTTGAATTAACGGGTGGAAGGGTGAAAATATAAATGTTGGGATGAATGAAATGGTTTGTGGTTGGAAAAATGAAAGGTTTGACAAGTGGAAGGATGGTTGATTGAAGGAATAAGTAATTGGAAAAGACAGTTGTTGAAAAAAGATTGGTTATTGAGGTGGAAGGAAAAGGTGGTTCAAAAAAAATATTTAGAAGTGCACAAGTTCAATCAATGCGCAAGAAATAAGTAGAAAAACGAAAATGTCATTAAGCATATAAGTAGAAAAGAGACAAGTAGCGGAATAGGAAAATAAGAAAAAAAATGAAGACAAGTAAGGAGAGAGACAAGAAGACATTTGAAGAAACAGACAAGCAAGAAGTGAGACGGATAAGGAGACAGACAAGCAAGAAGAGAGACGAATAAGGAGACAGACAAGCAAAAAGAGAGACGAATAAGAAGACAGACAAGCAAGAAGAGAGACGAATAAGGAGACAGACAAGTGGAAAAGAACATGAATGTAGTGAGTTGCGCGGCCGATAAAGGAAATCGAGGTGGGCTGGAAGAATAGGGAGAAAGGCCGATAAAGTTTTAATGGAGCGTAAGCGTAGTTTGGAAAGAGGTTGAGATGACGTGGTTTGGATGGTGTGCTGAAATAGGTGCTATAAAAGCGGAATAAATATTAAAAGAGGGGTCGGGGTGGGAGGAGAGCGGGTGCTAAAAGTGTTCGAGGTGATGAACATGTTGATTGGTCTGGGCTGTAGTCGTCCTTGAAGGTTGTCTGAAAGTCTGAGCAAAAGTGGTGTTAATTGGAGGTGGCTTGAGCGATTGCGGGTCTGCAGGCACTTGCTTGAGTGATGAAGGCGAGATGATGAAACGATTGCTTGATAAAGCGAAAACTTTTTTCGAGGAAACCCCACTCAAAAATAGCTTCTAGCTCCACTGATAATGAACAACAACAATGGACAACACAGCGTGGTTTTTTGTTATTCCCAAATACCTCATGAGTGGTTGCATCGATACACAAACACCTCGATTTGTGATTGTGCTGAAAGAGATTAAAAAAACGAATCTTGAATAGAAGTTAGCATGCACGTGTTGGGGGAATTATTTGTTGGGGAAGTTATCAATGCATCGAGTGAGACTGGAGCAACAAGGGTGGAAGATGCGAAGCTTTGAAACGACATCTTTTAAAGTACATAAAAGGACATTTCGAAAGACTGCAGAGGCATAAAACTAAATAATTAACAAATAAACTAAAAATATAAGCAAAAATAGCGATGGAAATAATACTTGAGGTTCGCAAATGGCCAATAATAGCAAGGGTCGGATTACAATCGTTTTATATGCTTTTCTAAACCTTTAAATACATTTGCTTCAAGCATTTTTCGATTCAATTGGCCTCTAAATGTGTGTTTGTGAGTATGTCTGTGTGTCAGGTTGAATGTGTAGGTGTGTCTCATTGAATGTGTTTGTTTGTCATGTTAGATGTTTTTTCGTGTCATTTTGGATGGCTTTGCGTGTCATTTTAGAGTCCCGTGTGTATTATTTTTTATTTTATTTTTGGAAATGTTAGCAAATGTATGCGTGCTTGGGAACGCACGCGTTTGTGCTTTTGTCTGGTGCTTTTGCGGTTTTGAGATAGCAGGCAATTAAGAATGCCGCTGGAACAATGTGCATATCACACGGAATGGAAAGTGAAAAATCGTTTGCCATTTATACTTTTCCAATTTGCGGAATCTTCTTGCTACTTCTGCTACTCACACGTTTTCATAACTCTGAGTTTGCAAGAAAAACGAATTCTCTTTTACGTCAGCGTGACAGGATTTCATACACAGGTTGTCAAATGAAGCTGTGAACCACAGATAAGCTCTGTCGGAGCGGGTGTTGGTGCTGAGTGTGGACTTTGATGAAGTTAGAAAGTGTTTTTGGCGAGTACATTATTTATTGAGGTGTTCTCGAGTTGTTCTAATAGGCATTCAGAGTTACCCGAAAACCCTACAAAATAATTTTTGGAAATAATTATTCAAAGTTTTTAAAGAGAACAAATATTTGAAAACATTCGTAAAAACAATTTCAAAAAGGTTATAAAAATGCAGTAAAAATGCTTTTAAATTTTTTTTAAAAATTTCGTATTTTTTTATATTTTTTCAATTTCAGATAAAATATTTATGCTTGAAAAAGCTATTACCTTTTTTCTTAATCAAAACATAAAAGAGAAAAATATTAATATAAAAAAATAATACTTTTGACTATTTTATCAATTTATAAAAGTAACTTAAAAAATCAACGGGGCAAATTCAGTTGAAAAGTTACCAATTAAAAAAAACAATTTCACCAGTTTTTAAAAAAATTCCAGTTAGAAAAACAAATTTTTCCAGTTAAAAAAACAAATTTCTTAGTTTAAAAAATATATTTAATGCGAATGATACTTCAGATGGAAGTGGCACAAAAGGACTTCTTTCAGAGGGTGGTTGAGGTTGATAGGAGAGGGGTGTAGAGGCATTGTTCACCAGTGCCACACAAAACCGCAGTTCACTGTCGCGAAAATCTTTAATTTCCACTCTCAATTTTTCACAAGTAGTTTCATTCTTTTTTTTTTTAGTTTTTTTTGTTGTTTTTTTCCAATAACATTCAGTTTTTTTATTAAGATTCACTTTTTATTTTTATTTATTTTTTTTAATCAATATTAATTTCTTTATTAATATTATTTTTTCTTTTTTCTTCTAATATTCATTTTTTTTAGAATATTTCCTTTTTTGAAATTTCTTTTTTAAACAAGATTAATTCATTTAATTTTTTCAAACTATTAATTACATTTCTCCAAAATAATCTTATTTTTCAAATTTTTTTATTACTTTTTCAAACCTATTTTTGTTTCATTGAATAAAACGTACGTAGTAGTCTGATGAGGAAAACCTCTATTTGTTAAATGCGTATCGATGAAGAGGTGAAGTTGCGTTGTGTTGAGAACATCGAAGGGTAGTCGGAACTTTAATTTTGAACTGCGCTACAAAAATTTGATTGAAAAGCACTCTGTTGTTTTTGATCCGTGATGGGAGTCGAACGGAGTGCAGTGGAATTTTTCGTTTTTTGAATTTTTTTTCATGAGCAACGGCGCCATTCATTTGTCAAAGTTTTTTTTCTTCGGTTTTTTTTCGTTTTTTAATTTTGATACGATATTTCAACTCATGCGTTAAACATTAAATTAAAGACTTCATTTTACTTCAAAAGAATTACCTTCAAATAAGTAAATGCCAAAACTGAGCCGCTCTTTTTAAATCTACCGAAAGAGGCTTTGAAAAATTTTAAATAAAATATCTTTGCGTTCCTCATTCACGTCATTTGCTTTTGCAATTTCACGCAAATGCAAAAATTGCGTTCAAAAGTTCTCTTAACTTTCCATGTGGACAAATAAATCTCACTTAGGTCAATACGTTTGATGAAGAACCTTCTTAAACTCTTCGCCATAGCACTCAAGGCTTCAAACACTCCATTAGAGTTTTCAGTCTCCACCACTTCTCATTCCACCACTTCCATTCCACCGCTTCTCATTCCATCGCTCCTCATTCCACCGCTCCTCATTCCACCACTTCTCATTCCACCACTTCTCATTCTACCACTTCTCATTCTACCACTTCTCATTCTACCACTTCTCATTCTACCACTTCTCATTCTACCACTTCTCATTCTACCACTTCTCATTCTACCACTTCTCATTCTACCACTTCTCATTCCACCACTTCTCATTCTACCACTTATTTCACCATTCCCTTCTCGACCGCCTCTCTTCCACCATCATCTCCACACCACCACCACCTCCACACCACCACCACCACCTCCACACCCCCACCACCTCCACACCCCCACCACCTCCACACTATCACAACCTCCACACCACCACTACCTTCTCCAAGCGCTCTCAATTAAGTGCCATTGCCTTGACTGGAAATTCAATCTAGTTGTGCAAACTCTTTAAAGAAATTCTCTTTGTGATTGAATAATAAGTAGATTATTCCAATTGCCGCAATCTTTGGCCCTCTCAAACTTCTAATTCAAGCTTATCTTTCGCCCTTCTCCTCTTCATTGCCGTCTATAGTTCAGCTCAGAATAGCAAAGTTTTTTTCCAGCCAAAAAAATCTTTAAAAAAATTCAAAAATCGGTCGTATAAATTTGAAAGAACATTAAACATTTACATAAAGTGTCGGACCCATAAAAGAAGAATGCGGTTCTTTCACGGCTTATGAAAGGACGCCCTAGTATTATGTACTGCGTGGCCCCTGAATAATTGAAATACGAGCCATTTGTCGCTTACTTTTTGAAGCTGTGGTTTTATGTTGTAAAAAAAAGGTCAAATGTTCGAGTTGTGAAAAGGTTTAAAACGTTAGATTTTCAAAAAGATTGAAAATGTTTGAGTTATTGACATAAAATATCTGCTTGCCATGAAAAAGATGAAAAAAAAGAAAAAAATTAAAATTGAACATTAGCTGTTGGCCTTTTCTATCTTGAATCATGAGTACATCGCACAAAGATGATATGTTTGCCGAAGCCTGGATTAACATTGTCTTGAAGTTTCTTCTACTGACGTTTAACCCAAACGTTTCTAAGCCTTCAGTCCTGTTTTCCACTTGCATTGCGGCTTTTTTCAACCCATGTCTGAGCTTAACCAGGGTTTGAACCTTAAGCTTGGTCTTTCGATAGAACGCCTTCATTTTCCGGAATTAAGTTGATACGACGCTGCTCAGATGGAGTGCCAAAAGACGTCTTAATTTTTTTGATGTTTCTTTTGTTGCAGTTACTTGCAGTTTGTTGCAGTTACTTCTAAAAGGTTTCATTTTTGCCTCCAGATGGTGCCTTTAACACCCATACAACTTTCACGCTTTACTGCTAGACTCAATCGCAAACAGGTTACGAGAACCACAATTGATTGGTTCTAAGCTACATTATGAGTGTGGCGGTTGTTGTGTTTCGTGTGGTTGAGGTTGATGTGTGGTCGTTATGGTCGTCATGATTGCTGTGGTTGATGTGGGTGTGTGGTCGTTATGGTTGTTGTGACTTTTTGAATTGACTAGTTGTTGTGGCTGTGGGGGTCATGAGGCTACGGCTTGGAGTGAAGGGTACAAGCCGACAGCGCTGAGGCAAGCAAAACAAACAAACGGTTGATGCTGAAATAATACCGAGTATCTTTGATGACAAGACCGGAACTTAACGTTTAGCGCATTGCTGTAACAGTTTTCAGCTCAAATGTTGACACTTTGTTCAAAAAACACTTTCAATTCTCTGAAAGACTCGGTTGGTGCTGCAAAGTTGATTCATGCATTTTAATTTCCACATCGAATTAATTCTCACCTCAAGTTAATTCACAAAATAAAATCTAGCATCACTCCCAACCTAATTTGAATGGAGTTTCATGACAGGCAAATTGTCCAAGCTATCAACATGATTTTCATCAAAAACGAAAAATAAAAATAAATTTTATCTTATTTTTCTTTTATTTTCATTTCATTTTAAAAGTTGAAACGTACAAATAATGAGTGAAAAAGATTTTTCACAAAATTAAAAGTTACATTAAAGAAACTCTGATGCTCTAAGATTAAAGTGTAACGTCCAAATGACACGGAAAACTTTGCGTCGATTTTGTATTTATGTTTACTTTTAAATCTTTTATTTATTTTATTTTTTAACTTTTAATTGTCTTTGGTAATTTGTTAATTTTTTAGTATAAGGTAGTGAAGTATTGGTTGGGAAGGTTCTTAACGCCTTGTTAATTAATTTTTTGGATATCAATTAAAGTAACTTAGATTGGATTAGTTAGTAAATGAGTGAATTTAATATGGATTCGAACAATTAAATAATGAGGTTTTTGTATAATTAATTAATAGGTTGGAGATTGAATTAAGGATGGTCGGAGGGTGGAGATGGGTTGATGAGGGTGAAAGGGTGTTGGAGGTTGTGGATGGCCAATACAAACACCAGAAAGGTCTTGATTGAATGGCATCTTCGCTGCCACCACGATTTATGGGACTAGCTTCATTTTACAAGTTGTAGTGAATAAGAAGAAAAAATCTTTCTGTGGCATAAGTGGTGATGATGATGGTGGTGGTGGTGGTGGTGGTGGTGGTGGTGGTGGTGGTGATGGTGGTGGTGGTGGTGGTGGTGGTGGTGGTGGTGGTGGTGGTGGTGGTGGTGGTGGTGGTGGTGGTGGTGGTGGTGGTGGCGGTGGTGGTAGTGTTGGCAGTAGCGGTGGTGGTGGCGACAGTGGCGGTGGTGGTGGCGGCAGTGGCGGTGGTGGTGGCGGCAAGGGTGGCGGCAGTGGCGGTGGTTGTCTTAGTGATGGTGATGAAGATGTCGTAGTTGTGGCCTAAGTAGTAGTAGTAGTAGTAGTAGTAGTAGTAGTAGTAGTAGTAGTAGTAGTAGTAGTAGTAGTAGTAGTAATAGTAGTAGTAGTAGTAATAGTAGTAGTAGTGAAAGTGTTATTAATAAAAATAATAATAATAATAATATTATTATTATTATTAGAAGTAGTAGTAGTAGTAGTAGTAGTAGTAGTAGTAGTAGTAGTAGTAGTAGTAGTAGTAGTAGTAGTAGTAGTAGTAGTAGTAGTAGTAATAGTAGTAGTAGTGAAAGTGTTATTAATAAAAATAATAATAATAATAATATTATTATTATTATTATTAGAAGTAGTAGTAGTAGTAGTAGTAGTAGTAGTAGTAGTAGTAGTAGTAGTAGTAGTAGTAGTAGTAGTAGTAGTAGTAGTAGTAGTAGTAGTAGTAGTAGTAGTAGTAGTAGTAGTAGTAGTAGTAGTAGTAGTAGTAGTAGTAGTAGTAGTAGTAGTAGTAGTAGTAGTAGTAGTAGTAGTAGTAGTAGTAGTAGTAGTAGTAGTAGTAGTAGTAGTAGTAGTAGTAGTAGTAGTAGTAGTAGTAGTAGTAGTAGTAGTAGTAGTAGTAGTAGTAGTAGTAGTAGTAGTAGTAGTAGTAGTAGTAGTAGTAGTAGTAGTAGTAGTAGTAGTAGTAGTAGTAGTAGTAGTAGTAGTAGTAGTAGTAGTAGTAGTAGTAGTAGTAGTAGTAGTAGTAGTAGTAGTAGTAGTAGTAGTAGTAGTAATACTAAAGTCTAGTACTTAGCAGTAGTATTAGTAGTCATCGTATCACACCTACTAGTACTCTATTCGGCCAGCCCTAGCTCCAGTAGCAGGAATAGTAGTAGTAGTCGAAATGGTTGATGTGTTGCACAAAAGACTGTTTTAGTAGCAGGCACCAAGGAATTCAAATGACTCGGAATAAAGAAAGCAACTTCGGAACACATGTTTTCGCTCTCCCTTCGTTTCTTGCTCCACTCCGCTAATTAATTCTACAAAAATGTCTCTCTGCTCCATTTTATGACTCTATTTGTGCAAAATAATCCAATTCGGGACGTGGACTAAATAAAATTGATCAGGCACAATCTCCATGTTTCCACCAGCCCTCAAACCGCTGGTCTCTCATACCTCAGCGGGCTGATGCAGTGCTTGTGGGATGTTTTCAAGAGATGTTTTGGAAGTTGAAAATGAACATATATTCATAAATTTGCCGAAAAAGTTGAGGATTTTCATTTGAAAATCTTAAAATTATGGATAAAAAATTTCAAAGAAATTACCACGTCAAAAGTTTAGATTCCAAAGTTGAAAAGTTTTCAAAGTCATTATAGATGGAAAAAATTTAAAAAAACCCAAAGTAAAAAGTTGAGAAAATAGGAGTAACTTCTCGAATGGAAGGGGGTGGCTAATGGGGGAGTGGTGGGGTAGTTATGGGTGAGAGTTAAGGCTACTGAACACAAGGGTGATGAATAAGGAGGATGAACACAAATTCGAATGCAAGTGTTTGTATGAATAATACAATACAATACAAACACGATTTTTATTATTATAGTGGCATTAACCCCGTAGAGCTTCGAGGCCACTCATATAAAAAAATAAAAAGACTCTGGTTGTATGGAGACGAGTGAATGATTGTGAAAGATTCAAAGGGTAGGTAGAAGAAAATGATTTTAAATTCAACTTAACGTGCAACGCTTTTCAGATGGGTGGCTGAGGGTGTATGGAAGTGTAATGATGAGATTCGGATATGGTAGCTAATGGATTGTGTCAGGATATCAAAGATTATAAAATAAGTTTATTGAAAGTTTTTAAAAAATTTGAAAAGTTGATGGAGTCAGAGAGGATGTGAAGATGAACAGACAAGAAGACGGAAGCATGGAAGAAATGTGTGGGAAGATCACATTAAATAATCGACACTGTGAATACGAGACAAGATTAGATGGAGAAAAAAGTGGAAAAAGGGGAAAATCCAGAAATTAGATATTTTGAACCCGAAAAAGCAAGATTTGAAAGAGTTATGAAATAATAAAATAAAAATATGCAAAAGTACTGCAAAATTCGGATGAGAAACACTATGTTTCGTTTATTAAATAGGACAATAGTTGATAATGGAAGTTGTGGAGAGAATGATGGCAGAGAATACGTGATGTGGTCTTGAGGAACATGTGAAGGGGAGTACGGTTTTTCATGTGTGTGTGCGTGTGTGTGTGTGTGTGTGTGTGTGTGTGTGTGTGTGTGTGTGTGTGTGTGTGTGTGTGTGTGTGTGTGTGTGTGTGTGTGTGTGTGTGTGTGTGTGTGTGTGTGTGTGTGTGTGTGTGTGTGTGTGTGTGTGTGTGTGTGTGTGTGTGTGTGTGTGTGTGTGTGTGTGTGTGTGTGTGTGTTTGTTTGTGTGTTTGTGTTTGTGTGTGTGTGTGTGTGTGTGTGTGTGTGTGTGTGTGTGTGTGTGTGTGTGTGTGTGTGTTTGTGTGTGTGTGTGTGTGTGTGTGTGTGTGTGTGTGTGTGTGTGTGTGTGTGTGTGTGTGTGTGTGTGTGTGTGTGTGTGTGTGTGTTTGTGTGTGTGTGTGTGTGTGTGTGTGTGTGTGTGTGTGTGTGTGTGTGTGTGTGTGTGTGTGTGTGTGTGTGTGTGTGTGTGTGTGTGTGTGTGTGTGTGTGTGTGTGTGTGTGTGTGTGTGTGTGTGTGTGTGTGTGTGTGTGCATTAAAAATTTTTGTAAAAGACAATTTCGATATTTATAAAGATTTCAATTTATTTTCTCCTTAATGAATTACTAATAAATAATGAGAATTAAATACATATAATAAATATCAATATATAAATAATAATATATATAAAATAATAATGATTATAGTTATTAGTATTATCACTTAATGACACTCAACAAAAATATTTCATGAATTTTCAAAAGTCTTCCAACTCGTGTGAAATACGGAGGTATAGACAAAAGGGGTTTGATGGCTTCAAACAAAATTGCCTCTTTCGTTTTCGAACTCGAATGATAAAATTACAATGGCAAATAAGTCATAAGGGAGATGAGGAAAGGCATTGTTTTCATTGTTGTAGTATTAATTGATCAAGATAACATTAAAAATTCACGAAGGCCGCCTCGATACCTGTATTATTTATTTAAAGTTCTTTCACGGAGGCACACAAAGGAGCAGACAAAGGGCAGTAATTGCAAGTACGCAGCGTCACAAAGGGGCACACGGAGCTCTTTGATGAAACAATAGTAACGGCTCCATCAATTATATAACGACAACAGTAACCTTCAATTCGACGCAAGCAGACTCTTGGATTAACCTCCTTTATTCTCCACCAACACGCGAACCCTCATTTCGGTCTCTAATGTTTGATTAATTCGTCACAGTTAATTGTATGATCAATTAGTGTAGTTTATAATTAATTGTTTACTTTATTGATTAATTGAAATACTCATGGTGTTATTCATGATCTTCAGCAGAGCTTCCAACTTGATTGTCAAAACACTCAAACGCCCAAACACTTCAATCTCAAACAATTGATTTTTCTAATGGAAATAATCACGGTCATTATGTTTTTATTTTTCGGATATTTTTAGAAGTTTTATATTGACCATGTGTCCGTTCAAAATAAGGAACTTAATTTCATCAGTCTCTGCGAAGACTCTCCATATATACACCCGCCAGCCTGAATCATATATACGCAGCGCTTTATACGCGCCATCGTGTGTATATGGCAGTTTATTTATGTTGTTTTTGTAATGTTTTTCTGCTTTTGAAAGTGGGAAAAGAACTAAAATGGAAAAGTTATTGGAAGTGTATGTCTTGTGTGGAAGCTTTGTTCTTTCATAGTACGGCTATGACAAATAGTGAGATTATGACGACACGATGATGAACAAGATAAATAAATTTGAAAGAGAATAACTTCGATACAATAAATCAAAAAAAAAATGTTGCTTAAATAAAACGAACCACATAAACAATGTACCAACATTTTCCGAAGTACATAAACAAAAACTGTGTTTGAAAAAAAAGTATTAAAAAAATAAATAAAAATAAAAAATAAATTTTACGTTTAAATCGATTATTTCGGCTTAATTATAGATAAACATAAAATTTAAAAATGATAAATCGGACCTTAATAAATAAAACTAATTCAAATATTTTGTATTTCCTGAAAAATATTCTGAATAAGCCAATAAATCCATTATAATACTTGGACGCAGTCTGTGCAAAATCCTATAGAGTTTAAGCAAATAACAGGATCAAATATAGTGTGATGATATGGACGAGCATCACGTTTTGTTTTTTTTTTTTTCTTTCTTATTTATTTTTCTCTTTTTATTTCTTTTATGTGATGTTTTTTTTTGTATTTTTCTTTTTCTTTTTGTATTTTTTTTTATTCTTTGTATTTTTCTTTTTATTCTTTGTATTTTTTTTATTTTTTTTGTATTTTTCTTTTTATTCTTTGTTTTCCATTATATATTTCTTCACTTTATACTGCTATCTTCTCTCTGTCCTATTTTCAAAGGTTCTTTTCCTATTCATTATATATATTTTGGATTGGTTCAACCCTCGATTTTCCACAATGTTTGCAAAATTATTTTTTGTTTCAGAACAAAAAACCTTGAATTCGCTTCCAGAGTCTTCCAGAGGGGGTTCCGCTGGTGCTCATGTGTTTTGGGTTTTGAACACCTATCGGAGTTTGTTGCTTGTACCAGTTTCTTCTGGTTATGAAGGATTTGATTTCGACTAACACTGCAACATTGTTATGTTGTAAAATTTCAACACTGTAACAAAACAACATTGTTATGTTGCAACATTTCAACACTGTAACAAAACAACATTTTAACATAGTAACAGTAAAATAACAATATTTCAACACAGTAACATGTTAACACAACAACATTTCAACACAGTAACATGTTAACGCAACAAAGTTTCAACACTTCAACACCGTAATACAGCAACATTTCAACACCGTGGTACAACAACATTTCAACACAGTAACACAACAACATTTCAACACAGTGAATATTGAGACTTCAACACGGCAACACGGTGCGGTTTGTTTTAAACCCAGAAGGTTGATCTACTCTCATTACGCATGTTCCCATAACCTCCTTTAAGTTGGAACAGACTTATTTTTGTGTGTGTTTATTCTTCTTTAATTATTGTTTGGTAACTCAAGCAGCGAGCCATGCGTTCGAATGAGGATTGAGTGGGAGTCGCAAATAGACTGAGTTGATGTTTTTGCTTCAATGTATTTCCTATGTGAGGAATACTCGCGGATGAACCAGCTGGAGTGGTATTTGTGGAAGTTTTGTTCTCAAGCGTGAGTTTTCTTTTCAATTTCATTAAATTTTGATTTTTTATATCTTTTTGACTTTCTATATTTTTTTGATTTTCTATATATTTTTGACTTTTTTCTAACTTCTTAATATTTCCCAAATCCCCATTAATTGTTTTATTCTACTTTTTTTATTTAATTTTGATAACTTCTACTTCTGTTCGGTTGATCCCTCCTATTATTGAATTTATGTAGTCGATTATAAGCGTTTGGTGAAGTTTTTTGGAATGGAATATCTTTCAACTACTCGTATTGAGAGTTTAAATTGCGTAGATTTCATGAATAGTTAAACTTCAAACTCAATTCTTACTCACTTTTTCCATCCTTTTCCACTTTTCTATTTTTCAACAACTAGATTTTTCTTTTTTTTCTTTTTTTTGTTGATTTTAATTACTATGAAAGCATATTTTCTACGTTGAATAGGTTTTTTTAAATAGACGCTTTTCTTCTTGTAATTTCAGAACGAGAAAAACAAACACGGAAATTTTGCACCACCGCTTGGCCTGTAATTTAGTCTCGAAAAATATTTTATAGCTGCAAATAGAATCATCTTTTTTGCTTTTCAATAAAAACAATAATAATTTTTGTTTAAAGCATGAATTATTTAAGTTCCAAAAAAAGTCTAATGGACTTGAAGACGGTTGGTGCATCGGAGGGTCTGTATTTTCCTATCAACTTATGCTCGCTGAATAATTTAACTGCCAGACTAACTGTCACGCCATCAAGCCTCAATTGATCGTGTGAACAATTGTTGATGGTGGCGTGGAGCTGCTGAGTCGTTCAGAAGTTCAACTACAATGCTTACAACTCCACTCTGTCTCGCTTTTAATCTATTTTTGGTTTTTTCAAATTTATTTTTACCTTTTTAAACTTATTTTTACCTTTTTAAATTTATTTTTTACATTTTTAAATCTATTTTTACATATATGAATTTATTTTTAAATGTTTAAACGTATTTTTACATTTTTGTATTGTCATCTCAATGTTCTTCGTTTCATTCTACTTCTCCTTGTTTGCTTCTTTGAACGGGTGCCTTTGTTACAATTGCGGGAGCATATGGGTGTTCTTTGCAGGGGCTTTCATTATTTCTATTATCTTTGCATTCTGCGCTTTGGGGTTAATGTTACTGGCGGGGTTAATACGGGTGCTGTTATTGATTATCTTATTAACCTTATTAATGACGCCATTGAGCGTGCTTCTATTTTCTATCAATATTCTCAACTAGAAAATATGACGAAAATTTTGAAAAAATAACTTTCGGTCGTAATTTGATTTTGTAATTTCAAAAAACCTTTTAAAAAAATTTTTTAATTAAAAATAAAATTGTTTTTATTAATTTTGAAAAACAATTATTTTCATTTTAGAAAAAAAAATTTCCATTTTTTAAATAAAAACTGTTGATAAAAAATTCCTTTAGGAATAATTGTATTTCGTGTGAATGCTCCACAGTTGAAGAACTTAATCTATTTAATAATATTTTTGAAAATTTAAAGTTTTTTTTGAAAAAAGTATTAAAATATTTTATTATTTATGACTTCGAAAATAAATTTGATTTTTATTTAATTATTTTAATTTTTTGTACTTTTTCATCGTTTTTTGGCGTCAACACATGTTGCACTAACATCAGGATGATACGTTTTTTAACTCGCCCCTCAACAGTCTTGCAAGCTGTTTTGTCGCTTCTTGTACGTCTGCTACACCTTTTGATTTTCAATCTTTTTTGAACAACTTTACTTTATTAAATTATTTTTTCATTTAGTAGTTTGTATAACTCTTTTTGTATCATTAACCTATGGACTCCTTTTGTATCATTAACTTATGGAACTCTTTTGTATCAATAACTTAGGGAACTCTTTTGTATCATTAACCTATGAATTCTTTTGTATCAATAACCTATGAACTCTTTTTGTATCAATAACCTATGGAACTCTTTTTGTATCAATAACCTATGAACCCTTTTTGTATCATTAACCTATGAACTCTTTTTGTATCAATAACCTATGGAACTCTTTTGTATCAATAACCTATGAACTCTTTTTGTATCAATAACCTATGGAACTCTTTGTATCAATTGCTTATGCAATTATGCAGTGTCTTTCATTGTTTTTATACTTGTTTTTCACGTATTGTATTTTATAAACACAGTTCTTACATTATATATCTTAGATAACTATCTCACGTACCCGTTCCGTTTATATTGAGCTTTACACGCTGCACGTTCATACATTGAAAACACGCACACACTTCTTGTGGTCTCAGACGTGGAATAAAATGGACCGTATTTTGAAAGTAAAAGCCAAATTATTGGGCTGCCAACAAAGTCTTCACTTTAAAAAGTTTTTTTTTGAATAAAGTGATTGGAGCATATATTAACAAAACTTTCCCTAGTTGTTGTTGGGTCCAGCTGTTGCCAAAAGTGAAAGAGGTACTCCGATGGCGGGTGGAAGAGTGGAAAAAAATGGTTTTTGTTATGCTGAAATGACCAAAACAGGCAATGTACTGAGTCGAAGAGGTCAGCGAAGAAGCATAATATAATATCATATAAATATAAAATTTATCGAATATAAACCTCCAGAGGAGAGTACAATACTGCTTTCGAGTGCACAGTAGAGTATCATACATTAGTGTACAATACAGTACTGCACTTGAGCCTACAGTACAGCACAACACGAACGTGCACTAAATTTGCAAGTACAAAAATGATTGCTATTCAAGTGGCGCCGAAGCTTGCGGGCGCATTGGACTTGTATTCTTTTTGCGTGATTTATCGCTTCAATAAAAAGGGATTTCTGGTCAACATCGACAAAACTTCGTCAAATTAAAACGGTTTCCAAGACTGCCTATTTATTTGTCACCAGTTTAATTTTAGGAAATGATGATTATTATTATTTACCTTCTTCTTATTATTATTATTATTATTATTCTTTCTTCTTCTTCTTCTTCTTCTTCTTCTTCTTCTTCTTCTTCTTCTTCTTCTTCTTCTTCTTCTTCTTCTTCTTCTTCTTCTTCTTCTTCTTCTTCTTCTTCTTCTTCTTCTTCTTCTTCTTCTTCTTCTTCTTCTTCTTCTTCTTCTTCTTCTTCTTCTTCTTCTTCTTCTTCTTCTTCTTCTTCTTCTTCTTCTTCTTCTTCTTCTTCTTCTTCTTCTTCTTTTTCTTCTTCTTCTTCTTCTTCTTCTTCTTCTTCTTCTTCTTCTTCTTCTTCTTCTTCTTCTTCTTCTTCTTCTTCTTCTTCTTCTTCTTCTTCTTCTTCTTCTTCTTCTTCTTCTTCTTCTTCTTCTTCTTCTTCTTCTTCTTCTTCTTCTTCTTCTTCTTCTTCTTCTTCTTCTTCTTCTTCTTCTTCTTCTTCTTCTTCTTCTTCTTCTTCTTCTTCTTCTTCTTTTTCTTCTTCTTCTTCTTCTTCTTCTTCTTCTTCTTCTTCTTCATCATCTTCTTCTTCTTCTTCTTCTTCTTCTTCTTCTTCTTCTTCTTCTTCTTCTTCTTCTTCTTCTTCTTCTTTTTCTTCTTCTTCTTCTTCTTCTTCTTCTTCTTCTTCTTCTCCTTCTTCTTCTTCTTCTTCTTCTTGTACTTACCGTTGCGTTATAAGTGTAAATGGCCAACGTCTCACATGAGGGCAAGATCGAAGGGGCCATTGTAACAGGTTGCACAAGATTGAGCAACAGTGATTATCGGAAAATCGATTTCAAATGTGACTCTTGCGTGAAAAGAGGAATTTGCTAAAAAAATATTTGACGAATTGATTAACCTTGCACCTATAGGAAGAGTGGAGCTGGTGTGGAGGTTGTAAGGGTGTTTGTTGTTGTTTTTTTTGTTGCTGTTGTTTTTTTTGTTCTTTTTGTTGTTGTTGTTGTTGTTGTTGTTGTTGTTTTTGTTTTTGTTTTTGTTGTTGTTGTTTTTGTTGTTGTTGTTGTTGTTTTTGTTGTTTTTGTTGTTATGGTTGATGTTGGTGTTGTTATGGTTGATGTTGGTGTTGTTATGGTTGATGTTGATGTTGATGTTGTAATGGTTAATGTTGATGTTGTAATGGTTAATGTTGGTGTTGTAACAGTTAATTTTGTTGTTGTAGTAGCAATGATTTTTTTGTTTTTAAATATTAAAAATTATTTTTTGTTTTGTGGTCGTAAATGTTAGTTGCGAATGTGCTTGGTATGAGCAATTTCGAACTGTTAATATTTTTCCATTGTTTTTTTTCAACTTTTGGGCGATGTTGGATGAGTTTTAGGTGTAATAGAAATAGTTGGGCCTTGGAATTCATTGTCGCAAGTGTCATTGTCATTGCGGTTGTTGTGGAATGGAGCGGTTGATGGAAATTTATATAGCAAGTCTCTGAAAGGTTTGAGTCTACGAGTTGACAAATGGAAGCCCCGTCGTGTACATTATGTGGCAGGTGAAAAATTAATCGTTGAAAACTCTAAAAAAAACAGCGACAAAATTTCGAAAAACTATAAAAAAAACTGAACAAAACAGAAAAAAACCTTGAAAAATAACTACTCATGGAAAAAAAACTAGCTAATGGTGAAAAGACTCAACTATTTCTAGAAAAAAGCGTAACTGATTGCAAAAAAACAAAAAGAATAGGCTGAGGACTTATGTATCAAAAGATTTTCGAAAATGAAAAGTTTTCAATGTAAAAATTGGTGGTAAGTAACAGCGAAGTGAAATATATAAAAAAATTTCAATCTTTAGAACTTGAAAAACAAAAAAAAATGGATGGATGGAAGTAAGAGAAGAAAATGAAGGAATGAAAAAGAAATATAAAAAAAGAAAGTAAAAGAATGAAAGAAGAAGGAGTGAAAAAGAGAAAGCGGGAGTTGGATTGAAAGAAGAGGTGTAAAAACTATGGTTGAAGGAGTGAAGAAAATGAAAGCGGACAAAAAAACTGAAAAAATAAAGATTAGTGAGAGATTAAGAGTAGAAGAGAGAGTTTAGAGAGATGAGAATGAGGAAGTGAGAAAGTAGGAAAGAAAGGATGTGTGAAAAGGAAGGAATAAAATAATATAAAGATTAAATAAATAAGATAAATAAATAAAGAGGAAAAGAGATGAAAAACACAATGGAAAGAAACAAAAGATAAGAAAGAAAATGAATGGAGAAAATGAAGAAAAAAAGAAGAAAATGATGATGAAAATGAAGAAGATGAAGAAGAAAATGGATAGAGAAGAGGATGGAGAAAGGAAGATGTAGAAAACGAGATAGGGAAGGGGAGATGAGGGAGGGGAGATGAGGGAGGGAAGATGAGGGAGGGGAGATGAGGGAGGGGAGATGAGGGAGGGGAGATGAGAGAGGGGAGATGAGGGAGGGGAGATAAAAAAGGGGAGATGAGAGAGGGGAGATGAGAGAGGGGAGATGAGAGAGGGGAGATGAAGAAGGGGAGATGAGGGAGGGGAGATGAGAGAGGGGAGATGAGAGAGGGGAGATGAAGAAGGGGAGATGAGAGAGGGGAGATGAAGAAGGGAAGATGAGGGAGGGGAGATGAGGGAGGGAAGATGAGGGAGGGGAGATGAGGGAGGGGAGATGAGGGAGGGGAGATAAAAAAGGGGAGATGAGAGAGGGGAGATGAGAGAGGGGAGATGAGAGAGGGGAGATGAAGAAGGGGAGATGAGGGAGGGGAGATGAGAGAGGGGAGATGATGGAGGGGAGATGAGGGAGGGGAGATGAGGGAGGGGAGATGAGGGAGGGCAAATGAGGGAGGGGAGATGAGAGAGGGGAGATGAGGGAGGGGAGATGAGGGAGGGGAGATGAGGGAGGGGAGATGAGGGAGGGGAGATGAGAGAGGGGAGATGAGGGAGGGGAGATGAGTGAAAGGAGATGAGGGAGGGGAGATGCAAACGAGAGATGGAGAAAGAGAAAGATTGAGAGAAAGAGATGGAGAAAAGAGAGAGCATCTCGAAGCTCCTCGCCACCACATTTGTCCGATATTTCCTGATTACGCCGATGCCATCTTATTTATAATCTTTCCTTTCTGACGTCGTTATTATTGTTGTAATTATTTAAGTTATTTCCTTTCGTTCGATTTCTTTTTCTTTCTTTTTTATTTTTTTTCGATTTTTTTAACTTTTTTTATTCTTTTTAATCTTTGTTTTTTTCTCATTTACGTTATATCTTTTTTTTTCACTAACTTTTTATTTTCAACGTATTTTTTCTTCTTAATTTTTTTCGTTTTTTCCATCATTTATTTTTCTTCCAACTCATTGTAAATCGATGTTTCTTGAAAAGATGACGTCAGTTTTAAAGAGCGTCTGGTCACTGCTATGTGTGATGACGTATAAGAGGCATGAAAACAACAGTTCGTTCTGAAAAACAACAAAAACAATAATAACGGATAATAACAACATTGAAAACAACCTCATTGGAGAAAAAAACAAACAGTAAAACAATCAATAATGAAAATAAAAAACAAACAAACCAAACTCAAAAAACAAGCGAACAACGAAGAAAGAACCATTAAAAAAACAGACAAAAACGTAAAAACAGACAAAAACGTAAAAACAGACAAAAACGTAAAAACAGACTTGGAACTGGCCAGTAGTTAGTTTGTAGAGTGGCGTGGAACAGGCGATGATGGAGGCGATGTTAAGGTGGACAGGCGCGGGAAGAACAACAGTGCAAGGGAGCTGCATGATTTCCAATGAGACCTGTTCCATCTGTATTTACTGCTCTCTATAAATTCCTCCGAATACGTGTTAGTGTATGCCTGTTTGTGTGTGTGTGTGTGTGTGTGTGTGTGTGTGTGTGTGTGTGTGTGTGTGTGTGTGTGTGTGTGTGTGTGTGTGTGTGTGTGCGTGCGTGTGGTGTGTGTGTGTGTGTGTGTGTGTGTGTGTGTGTGTGTGTGTGTGTGTGTGTGTGTGTGTATGTGTGTGTGTGTTTGTGTGTGTGTGTGTGTGTGTGTGTGTGTGTGTGTGTGTGTGTGTGTGTGTGTGTGTGTGTGTGTGTGTGTGTGTGTGTGTGTGTGTGTGTGTGTGTGTGTGTGTGTGTGTGTGTGTGTGTGTGTGTATGGACGTGTAGACAATCTGATTACACGTTTATATGCGCTTGAAAGCGTGTTTACATTTATATGTGTGTCCGAGGGTATATGTGTTTTTATGTCTATGTATGTTTTCACGTGTATGGGCACTTTGACGCATATGTGTGTGTTTCCATAAGTGAGTGAAAACACAATTACGCGCGTGTTTGCGTGTTCGTAGTTAAGGAATGTTTGTACAAAAGCACGTGCGTGCGCATACGTGAAGAAGGGTTGGCGAAAAAAACGATTTAGTTAAAAACTCCTGTGCGGACGAAGGCATAAATAAGACTGCATTAACGGCATTAAGAAGACACCACACACACAAATCGCATCAGTCTGGATGCCAGCAAAAATTGTGTCTTTTGAAGG
Organism: Branchellion lobata; assembly: GCA_947562095.1. Taxonomy (NCBI): domain Eukaryota; kingdom Metazoa; phylum Annelida; class Clitellata; order Hirudinida; family Piscicolidae; genus Branchellion; species Branchellion lobata. Next base: position 7,306,047 of record OX387250.1, on the reverse strand, counting down.
CTGCACTGGACTGGGGTTGGGTGCCTTTAATTGCAACTTTAATGCCTCCCCCAGTGCTTCCTTTGATCCCATGCCACTGCTTGTGATGGTGGTGGTAGTGGTGGTGGTCGTGGTGGTGGTCGTGGTGGAGGTGGTGGTGGTGGTGGTGGTGGTGGTGGTGGTGGTGGTGGTGGTGGTGGTGGTGGTCGTGGTGGTGGTCGTGGTGGTGGTGGTGGTGGTGGTCGTCGTGGTGGTCGTGTTGGTGGTCGTGGTGGTGGTGGTGGTGGTGGTGGTGGTGGTGGTGGTGGTGGTGGTGGTGGTGGTGGTGGTGGTGGTGGTGGTGGTGGTCGTGGTGGTGGTGGTGGTGGTGGTCGTGTTGGTGGTCGTGGTGGTGGTCGTGGTGGTGGTCGTGGTGGTGGTCGTGGTGGTGGTGGTGGTGGTGGTGGTGGTGGTCGTGTTGGTGGTCGTGGTGGTGGTCGTCGTGGTTGTCGTGGTGGTCGTGGTGGTGGAAGTGGTGGTGGTGCTGGTGGTGCTGGTGCTATTGGTGGTGGTCGTGGTGGTGGTCTTGGTGGTCTTGGTGATCGTGGTTGTCGTGGTGGTTGTGGTGGTGGTGGTGGTAGTGGTGGGGGTGGTGGTGGTGGTGGGGGTGGTGGTGGTGGTGATGGTGGTGGTGGTGGTGGTGGTAGTGGTGGGCTGGTAGTATAAGAGCGAGAGGAATTATTACTAGAAGTATCTGTATTTTTTGTATTATTACTATTAATAACCGTTTTTGTTTTGGTAGCGTTGATTGAAGTAGTAAGGCTAGTGTAAGTCTACCACTACCACCCATAGTGCCCACTTCACCACCACTTCACCACCACTCCACCACCACTCCACCACCACTTCACCACCACTTCACCACCACTTCACCACCACTCCACCCCCCCCCCCCCTCCACTACCACTCCTACTACCACTCTTACTACCACTCCTACTACCATTACCGTTATGCCTCTATGACCACTCCTTCACTTCTGCCACTTCCAGCACACCTCGACAGAGTTGTTTATGGGCTTGAAAAATATAAAAAACTCACGCTGACAACCTGGGAAATTTTCCTTTACGACCCGAGCCCTCGTGTTCTCATCTTGTTATTGCCTTTGTTTTTTACTCTTCCAAATCTTTTTCATCCTCAAAAATAGAAAAAAAAATTCCAACCTTTGAAGCCTTCAACTATGAAAACTTTTCCACGTGAATCAGCATTTTTTGTTTTTTTCCAAAAATCTCAAAATTTACTCACTTTCAGACGCCTCTATTCTCAGGCTAGTAGAATATTTAATCGTCTGATGTGTGTTCTTTTTTGAAGTTTTGTTAAATTTGAATTTATGGCATTTCCATACACTCGACATTCATTACTTTTTTATGCCAAATTTTTTCCCCCAAATTCAAAAGTAACTTTTTTTATTTTTGCAGCCCCACTCTTCTTAATTTAAATATTAGAAAAGATAATTTCTATCAATTTCGGTTTTTTTTGCACACATATTTTTCAATTTCCATATTTACTTACATATATAATTTCCAATTTTCAAACGCGCAATACTTCACGCAAGTCCACCAGACACGTCTGCGTAGAACGACCGTTTCGTCACTTCGGCACTGCCAACAAACGCAACAGCAACAACAACAACATCAATAACAACAATAGCAACTACACAATAACGACCACGGCACAAACAATTACAACAACAGCAATAACAATAATAGCAACTACACAACAACAACATTAATAAAGACAATAACAACAACAGCACAAACAGCAATAACAACAGCAACAACAGCACAAACAGCAACAACAACAGCAATAACAACAACGGTACAAACAGCAACAGCACAAACAGCAACAGCACAAACAGCAACAGCAACAACAAAGCAGCAACAAAAAAAACAACAACACAAACAGCAACAGCAACCACAAAAACAACAACACAAACAGCAGCAACAACAACAACAGCAATAACAACAACAGACACACCTCAGCTGCCACTTGCATCAGTTTCACTCGCGAGTAATGACAGCTGTGCAGACTGCGAGGCTGTGGCGGGAAAGTCATTTGTGTGCATCATCATTAATTAGTCACCTCTCATATTCTCGTCTGCGCGTTCATCAATGTATTCATAGCAGGCCCGGAAATGAAATTAGAACGATCATATTCAAACATATTTCGAAGTAGTAATAAAGAAGTGCTTGTCGCTGCAGCTAATGATGACGACGACGACGACGACGACGACGATAATGGTGGCATTGCTTGAAAGCAATACCACGAAAAATACTGATTTGGCTTTTAGCAGAATTATTTCTTTCCAAATTTCCAATGGCTGCCATTATTTACACCTTGCTCTGATACCGTTGTTCCTTTTCCGGCGTTCTTCGGAGGAAGTTTTTGACGTCACATTTTCTTTCAGACGGCACTTTTGAAGCTCAGAAATGTGTTTAATTTTTCTTTTCCATCTCCTCCGTGCCATGCAATCTCTTCCCTGCGCCCTATTTGCTGCATAAAACCATAACGACATTGACAACGCCTGCGATAACGATAAAAGGGACGATAAAGAAGTGAAATAAACATTCCCAAATTGATGTTTCGACCTCTTCTTTTCCATTCCTTATATATTAATCACTTTTTATTAATATTCCTTGCTATATTCGCTACTACCGCTTTGATTGCCTTTTTCGTGTCTTTATTATCACTATTCTTTTTTTGCTTTTTTTCTTTTCCTTCTTGTTTGACAAGTAACTCTCCAAGCAGATATACGACGCGGAATAAATAATCAACTTTGCCTTCATTCCATCAGCGCTGACCTATCCACCGGGCCAAAAGACCTCCTTAACCGCCAAGGCTTCAGCAAGCAACTTGTTTGTGGGGTTAGTTGTGTTGGAACGTTGGTTAACTCTTTCATCCCTCCTTTTCACCCACCCATCAATAAAGAAATCACAGTCTCTAAAGCCCCCTTCCAATTTAAATAATCGCAAATTTTTTACTTCAAAAACTTTCCTGACACTTTATCTTTATGGAAGTCGACAGCCATTTGCCGTTGTGATTTTTAATTTGAATATTTAATTTTTTAGATAAACAAAAAAAATAAAATTTCACGCCCATTAATTCGAGAAAAAAGTATTTTCTAGAAAAACTTTCTCCAAAAAAAATTCCAAAAGCACTACAACGCATAGACATTCATACACGAGACATGATTAGCATTACTGGCAGCAATACCCGTGTCACGTTATAATTAGGCGTATATTGATTTAGCGCATTTTTTTCTAAAAATAATCGAAAAGGAATCATCAAGGAGAAACTCACAAAAAAAACTACTTATGAATGAAAAACTGGAGATAAAAAGGCGTAATTATTTTTCCAAACGACCTCAAAAGCCTGTAATATTGGTAATTAACGATTGCACCTCTCATGCCCAGAAAGCCTTTGAAATTATTTGAGAAAGATTTTTTAAAAGTTATTTTATAGCCTACAAGTCAATATCATATCGTTTTAGTGCGCTAAATTGTCAACACTTTATCAATCCAGTTATGCATGCACCCATCCATCCATTCCTTCAATTTTCCATCCATCTATTAATCTGACCATTCATTCATCCATTCATTGCTACATCTATGGATTCGTTACCCCATCTATCCAATATTCATTGATTCATTCATTCACTCATTCATTCAGCTACCCATTTATTGGTTCACCCATCTACCCATCCACCCACTCATTCACGCATACACCTACCCATCCATTCACCCAGCCATACACCCAGTCGTCCACTCCCTCATCTGCCCACCCATCCATCTATATAATCACTCACTCATATAACCACCCACCCATCCATCCATCCATCCGTTCATCTACCCATCCATCCATCCATCCTCCCATCTATCCATTCATTCACCCATCTATCCATCCATCCATTCGCCCATCTATCTCCATCATCCCTTCTTGGCGTTGGACTCATACTTCACCATGTGCATCTTGATGCTGTTTATCATCTCCTCCTCGCCCTTGTTCTGGCCATAAAAGTCTGTGAACTCCTCTTCAGGGTTCACCAAGTAGCTTATAATAGTGTGGTCCACCTGGCGAACGAAGTTTAATTATCAGTAAAAAAAACAAAAATTTTGTTGTAATTTTTGTTTTGTTGTGATTTGTGTTTTTGGTGTAATTGTGTATTGATTCTGTGATTTTCTGTTATTGATTTTGTTATTTTATGTTTTTTTATGCTGCTGTTGTCACAACGATAACAAAAAAATATTCGTTTTCATCAACACTAATGCAATGGCACGCATGAAATGTTAACAACGAAGACATTAAGGCGCCTCTATGTAAACACCTTATAATCACTATGTAGGCTAATTCCTATAATATAATCCCTATAATATAATCTCTGTAATATAATCTCTATAATATAATCTCTATAATATAATCCCTATAATATAATCCCTATAATATAATCCCTATAATATAATCCCTATAATAGAATTCCTATAATATAATCACTATAAACCCACTATGTAATCTTCATCGACGTCTTTGGGTCCTTCACTGTAGTAGACCCTGTATGCTCGAGTGGCCTTCTTGATTTGCTCGTCTGAGCCTGAGAAGCCAATGATCTTTGGAGAAAATTCTGGAACGGTTGTATACATAGGTGGTAAGTCAAGAGTCAACGCTATGAAATTTTCTGAATAAATGTGATTATAACATGACGTTATAATTATTATTATAAATAATATAGTATAACATAATAATTATTAGAAAAATTATAATAAATTGAAAGCAGTATCATACTGAATATCATATCATCTACCACGAAGCACCTTTTATATATTCGGCCACTGCTTTGATATCGTCCCTGTGAGGGTCCACAGTGATGAAGAGAGGAATCACCTCACCCACTTGCTTGTCTTTTTCTGAAAAAAAAATTTTTATATTTATTTTGTAAATTTTTAAAAAATTTTAATAATCTTTTAATTATTTATCAGACTGATCTTTTTTTTAATAGTTTTAAACCGGTGATTTAAAAAAAAATTAATTTTCAATTTATGATTTTTTCTATTTTCAATTTAGAACTTTTTATCTTTTCAAATTCTTATTTTTTTATTTTTTTCTTTCAAATTTTTATGCTTTTTTTATTTTAAGCAGTTTATTTTTCAAATTGACAACTTTATTCGAGTAACTATTGAAATTTTACGGCTAATTCATTATTTTTCATCAGTTTCATTATTCATTTTGCCTACAAGAACATCATAAGAACATCGCCCTCCTACCCAGTTTGTCCACCACCTTCACGATCTTTTCTATCTCGTCAGGACACACGTCAGGACAGTGTGTGAATCCGAAGTAGATCAAGATCCACTTGCCTCGGAAGTCAGAACTCTTGCGCAACTGTTGGAAGTTCAAGTTGATTTTGAAGATATTTCACCTAGACTGTAGTGAAATGTAAAAAATGTCGAACAGTATGATTTGGCGGTTTAAAAATAAATGGAAAAAAATATTAGCTTTGAAAAAAACGTTTTTGCACCTTTCCAGTGTGGTCTACCAACTCCCATGGTCCTCCCAACGAAGCTTTTCCAAGAGACTTTACTCTCTCTTTTTCCCTAGCTGTGAGTGTGTTATTTTAGTTTCTAAAAAATTACTTTATTTTTATTTTTGTGTGTTTTAAATGTGTAACATATCTGATGTTTCATGTAGTGAGGTGTTTCAAAATTAAGAAAGTTTGAATCTGACAACAACATACCTAAATCTTTTTCTCTCCTCAAATACAACATGAAAAGCAAACAACCACCACCGAATCCTAACGTTATGAAGACATTCCGCCAAGATAGAATCTGGAATGATTTTTTTTAAAGCAATTTTTTTGAAAGCTTGAATTTAAAATGAATTGAAGTGCAATACCCATTAGAATGCATATCATGTTGAACTTTTAAATATCGATTTTGAAGCATCGCATTCTCCATATTGTTTCCGATTATAAAGTCTCGATTTTTCTTTTGAGGTTTCGATATCGATAATCGAAAAAATTTCCGCGAAAATATTTTTTTTGTGAATTTAAATGAAAAAAATTTAGATCGCGATGCCATCGCCTGTTTGGCAGTTTTTCACATTATTGGACGGTGATTCAAACAATGCAATATGCAACATTTGCAAAAAGGCAGTTTCGCGCGGAGGAAAATCTTCAAAACACTACAACACCACAAATCTAATACGACACGTGAGATATAATCATGGACTGGAATATTCAAGTTTCAAAATGGTCAATTCGTTGGATATGGATTATGCTAGCTTCAATACTATTGATACGAAGCCTAAGTCCAAAAGTTTAAATCAGTCATTCTCAACTGTTTCTAAAACTGTTGACTTCAACAAGAAGGAGAACAAAAAATGTAAAAATATAAGTGACAAAGTTATGGAGTTCATCGCTTTTGACCACCAAACATTGTCGATTGTACGTGGTGAGGGCTTTAAAAGACTTCTTTCATACTTAGAACCCCGTTATAATATGCCGGATATCAACTACTTTACTGAAATCGCTTTGCCGGAACTTTATCAGAAGATTCACATCCACCTTGCTAAGACACTCAGTTATAGAACTACTGCTTTCAGCTTCACGTCAGATATTTGGAGAACAGACGCCACTGAAACGTCTTACTTGAGTTTAACTGCACGTTGGATTGACACAAACTTTGAAATAAAACAAGCACTTTTATACTCTAAAGAAATATCAGAATCTCACACAGTCACAGACACAGAAGACATATTCAGCAATATGCTATTGAACTGGAAAATTCCTATGGAAAACGTTCACATGTTATTGAGAGATGATCTTGAGTGTAATAAAAAACTTTTTTCTGAAATAAAACTGTTCAGCGTGACGTGTATGACTCACAGTCTGCAGCTTGCCATAGAGGAAGGGCTGATGTCACAGCCTTTTGTGTCGGACATGTTGACCATGGCCAATCAACTTGCCGCCTATTTCAAACACACCCCATCAGCTCTTTCACAGCTAAAAGACATTCAAAAACAACTTGGTCAGCCAGTATATGAGTTACAGCAAGACTCGGCTTGCAATTGGAGCACTTCATACAACCTGATGAGGAACTTGCTGCAGCAAATGAATGCAATAAACGTTTACTTAGCAGACTTCCATCTACCTTGCTGCCTCTCATCCGAGCAGTGGAGTCTGATGGAGAACATGGTACTGCTGCTGCGTCCCTTTGAAGAGGTCATCCAAGATCTCACCCAAGTCACTTCCTCACTTGGTGACGTCATCCCTGCCATCACAGCTCTCACTCGTCTGCTTGCAAAGATCAACATATATGGAGATGGGGAGGGAGCTAAAGAAAGCCTCTTGCAAAGTGTGCAGCAGAGGTTTGGTTGCCTTGAATATGAGCCACTTTATGTCATTGCTACCATCCTCGATCCAAGGTGATAAGGGATGTTATTGTTTTCATGAGATGTTCAAATGTTGCTATTGAATGTGTTTCACACCAATTTATTACTAACAATGTTCCACAAAGGTACAAAGACAAATATTTTTCTGAGAGATGCAGAATAGACTCACACCAACTGTTGTTCAACGTGCTCTCAAAGAAGCACTTTGAGCTGAAGGAGGAGAAGTGTAAGAGTCTTTCCTCGAATGACGAGCTTCTCACCTCTTCCCGCAGCGCCTCCCTCCATGACATGCACATGGAAATCCTCGACAGCCAGACACACGACAAGCACAACAACCACCCAAATACACTGCAAATGAACTTCTACCTCAACGAACCTCTACTCCCACGCACTTCATCTCCAATGGTCTTTTGGAAAGCTAATGAGGAGCGATTTTCAGACCTTGCAAAGATCGCTCGTGTGTACTTGAGTGCTCCATGCACCAGCATCAACAAGCAACCACTCCTCACCACTGCAAGGTGTGTCTTTGAGCATGATCAGGCTGAACTCGCACAAACCCACTCGGAGATGCTCATGTTTGTCAAAATGAATCTGTCGCCAATCATCAATGAAATTTTATAACTTTTTTATATAAAGGTTTCACTGGAAATGTTTTTTACACTTGTTCATTTTCTTGTTTGTATATTGACCTTAATCTTCTAGAACAGTTTGTGATTGTCAATCATGCAGCTGCATTCCATGTGACAGTTCCCGAAAGTTCAACCAGAATAAATTTTGTCTTAATTTCTTTACTTTGACAAATTCAGCTTTTTGTTTATCAAGCTGTATTAAAAAGCAACGGAGCACAGAGTTGATTATCAAGTGTGGAAAATGTGGCAAAGGCTAATGTTTTGACATTGGAGGACTAGGGTTGGGTGATTGGCTAGATGCTCATGTGACAAAAAAACGAAAATAAGGAAAATTTGGTATAGTTGAGAACTGCAGATTTACTAAAGAACTTAAATTAATTTTCAATAAGCTTGAATATAATTGCATAATTTAGGTAAGTTGCTACAGAGGGATTTACTCACAAATTCTTTTGGTTTGGTCCCTTTCCTAGTTCCCCTGGCAAGCTTTTTGATTGCTTCAAGCTCATCTTCGGAAGGGGGTTTTGATGATAGTGATCTTTTCAGTGCAGTACTCAGAAAATTATGCTTCTTAAAGTTGCTGGTGTGGATGATATTTATACTAGTGTAAAAATCTTGGCTGGTAGTTCTCTCTGTATGATATAATCTGAGTGGAATATTATGCTGGTCGTGAGAGCGGTTGTATAAAGAAGGTACGAATGGAGCAATGTTCATTTTCGATGCCACCATTCTTTTGCATGACAGAACCTGTTGAATAGTGAAATTGTTCGAGTTTTTCTCAAAATGAAAAATACTTATAATTCAAAATACTATGTGCCGAACACGAAAAAGTTTAAATAGAAATTAGAATGATGTGTGTAATGTGTTAAAACCCAAAAAGGAAATTACCGGCAAACGATAAAAATTCGTTAAACTGTAAAAAAACATTACTCTACGATATATAAAATTTGTCAATGGAAACTTAATTGAGCTAAAGTGGAACAGAGGTCTTTCTTAAAGGTATGAGAATAGGTTAACTTTTAATTTAAAAGTAAACCTTTTATTTAATAAAAAAACAAGATTGAAAATTTATACGAAAACAATAATGGAAAAAATAATTTGGCAATAAATTTAAAGTGTTAATTTCATAATCTCATCATAATATTATTTTGTACTATTTCATCTTTCACAAATTAAATGAATTTAATTGGAAAGTCAAATGTACGAAGTTCGAGGTGTTTTTCGAGTACTTTGCAACAGAATATTTGTGAATAAAAATTGAGGAAATATTTCAAAAATGTCGAAAAATGACCAAAAAATGAAGATTCTTCAGCAGGATATAGCAAAGTTAGTTAAATATGCCACAAGTAATGGAATGAATAAAGAAAAAATAGCTGAACTGGCGGAAGTTGCATTTTCCGAATACAAAAAGCAACACCCTTCAACTTATAAAACTAAAATTTTAGTACTTTCAGCCCTATTTTCTGTAGTCACAGCTATTTTTCTTTCATATAATGCTTTTTGGGAGTATTGTTTTGTCCTAGCAAGACTTTTCATTATTCAGGTGAGTGGTTTTCAATCACGATTAACCACCAATCATAATGTTTCAAATTTATGTCTATATTGAAGCATTGAAATAGTTTTTATTACATTTCACATGAATACATATTTTTATTTTTTTTCCAGCTATTTCCAATATGGGATTTGACTTTTCTCAGTGAACATTGTCTCATCAAGAATCCACTTTTTGAATCCACCAGAAACCACTCAAGTGTTGACTGCAATGTAAGAATACAATATTTAAAGATAAGTGAGTTAGTGATAAAATGCAAATGCGCTACTTCAATTATAGTTTGCAAATTATTCTGATTCACAAAAACATTTTTTTTCTAATTTTATTTTTTTCAAGGTGTGTGCTGATGAGCACATGATAGGCAAGGGTGTACATGTGGACTCTGAGGTGATTGACAATGCCATCTTCACTAACAAGTACTTTCCATTGCTTACCATCAATCTTTCATTTTCTATTTTCAACCTCTCAAACCATCTAATTGTTCCATAAGCTAATTTATTAATTTATTATTTTTATTCATTGGTTAATTTTATGATAAATTCATCTGTTATTTTTTCAATCAATTTTCTATTTCATTCTATTCATTCACTCTTCTCTAATTCAATGTTTACTCAGCGCTATATAAATGATTTGGTTAGATTAGATTAGATTCACTACCCCCCATCCATCCACAAGGCTTCCATTCATTGTGGAGGAAGGAGCTTCTGATTGGAGGGCCTTTTCCACTTTTGACCTAGATTTTCTTTTTCAGGTGACCAATGATTTCAAGCAATTGGGTCTACTGGAAATCTGTTCATCACTATTAAATTTTTTTTTCTTTATTCGTTTTTTTATCTCATCCATCAATCACTGTAATTATGCTTAACCATCAATCTTATAAATTTTTTTTATTAATTTTTTTCTATTTATTCAATCCAACCATCACTCCCACGATCAATTTCATCTATTTTTCACTCATCCATAACAATCATACCATCCTTCCAACCATTCCCATCCACCCATCCACCACTACCCCTAACACCACCACTACCACCAGCACCATCATAAAACCACCCACCCCCTCCTCAGTTGTTCACCTCAAACAAGGCATTGCTGTCATCAGCTCCTTGCAACATGCACGCCTCCTTTGATGGTGACACCACCACAAACTTCTCCAACGTTCCATCACTTTTAAACGCCGCAAAAGTGAACATAAACGATAAAGACTCCGTATGGTTCGCTTATTGGTTAGTAATCCTTTCAATTACGCCAACTATACCATTTTTTATTTATTTATTTTCATTGTTTCAAAATATCAGAGCATTATCATCATCATCATTATCATCATCATCATCAGGATCATCATTACCAGCATCATCATCATCATCATCATCATCATCGTCATAATCATTATTATTATTATTTTTTTTTTTTTTTTCTCATTTTTATTATTATTATTATTATTATTATTATTATTTATATTATTATTATTATTATTATTATTATTATTATTATTATTATTATTATTATTATTATTATTATTATTATTATTATTATTATTATTATTATTATTATTATTATTATTATTATTATTATTATTATTATTATTATTATTATTATTATTATTATTATTATCATCATCATCATCATCGTCATCATCATCGTCATCATTATCATCATCATCATCATCATCATCGTCATCATTATCATCATCATCATCATCATCATCATCATCATCATCATCATCATCATCCTCATCATCATCATTGTACCCACCAAAGCCTTCCCACACCAGGGAGAACTGTAGGGTAGAGGCGAACAGGGTGTTGCGTCAGTTCTACAAGTGGCCAACCTTCATAAGCGCCTCTGTGGAAACTGCTCCTTTCAACTGGATTGTCATCTCATCCAACCACCACCATCCCTCCTTCATCGAGGTAGCCATTGTTGTTTGTGCTTCACTTTTAGTTGATATCCAGCAATGGGTGTTTTTCTGTTTTTGTTATTTAATTTTTTTTTGGTTGAGTTTTGTAGATGTTAGTAGCGTCACCAACACCACCCAGACACCAGTCTTATTAACCGCACCACTTTTTCCACCAACGCAACTTTTTCCACCATCATCACTACCACCTCCAACAATACCACCTCCTTCATCACCACATTTTCCACCATCATCACTACCACCTCCAACAATACCACCTCCTTCATCACCACATTTTCCACCATCATCACTACCACCTCCAACAATACCACCTCCATCATCACCGCTTTCAACAGCACATCACCACCACCTCCAACAAACACCACCAAGTCTTTACAATTTTCTTCTCCACAGCTCAATCCTGGTCCCAACGTAGCTTGGTATGCACAGCTGAAGGGCACAGCAAAGGTGCAGCTTAGACATGACTCTTGTGGGAACACATGTAAAAACCTTTACGCTCTACTGACGCCTGGAGACATCGGTTTGTGGAGGTTGTATGGCTGCTAGGAAGGATGGATGATTGTTAGGAAGGATGGATGTATGTTAGAAAGGATGGATTGGTGTTAGGAAGGATGGATGGTGGTTAGGAAGGATGGATGGGTGTTAGGAAGGATGGATGTATGTTAGGAAGGATGGATGGGTGTTAGGAAGGATGGATGGTTGTTAGGAAGGATGGATGGGTGTTAGGAAAGATGGATGGTTGCTAGGAAGGGTAAACTCAAATGTGTTTTTCTTTTTCTTGTTTTTATAATAATTTAAATTTTTATTGTTATTATCATTTCTAATTAGATATCGTTTCTTTGGTCATATTTTAATCTTGAACTCCCCTCTACAGTGGTATGGCCCAATGACTTTTGGTCATTCTCGTACAAACCCCAACAACACATCTCTCCCATCTCTCTAGCCATTCTGTACGGAGGCTTCATAGATTGATAATGGATTATATTTTCCAACATTTCAATTTCTTCACTCTTTTAATCAACCGTATTCTTATCTATGTTTCACTTTTTTTTCAAATTCCAAATCAAATTCACGTTCTGTTATTCCCTCAAAGTAGAAATCAGGTTTTGTTATTGTTTTGAAATGCAAATCAGCGAGATTTTCCATGAAACGGTCTGCTTTTGTTTGTTTTCTTGTTCATGAAACGGTCTGCTTCTGTTTGTTTTCTTGTTCATGAAACGGTCTGCTTTTGTTTGTTTTCTTGTTCATGAAACGGTCTGCTTTTGTTTGTTTTATTGTTCATGAAACGGTCAGTTTTTGTTTGGTTTATTTTTCCTTGTTACGTCATCGCCGTTTTCCTATTTCCAAACCCTTCCATTGAATCATAAAAACGTGCTTGAGAGTTTCAGATAATAAATGCTATAATAATGTGGTTATTTAACACTTAAAGCTAAGATATGGTTGTGAAAAAAGTTGGTTTAATAATTATTTTTTCAAATATTTTTTTGAAAAAAGAACAATAACTCACAATGTAGAACAAAATAATAATTAAAATTTCTTCAAATGCTATAAACTCACCTTTATTCTGAACTGATGAAAGCAGTGTGTGCGTGTGACAAGTAATTACAGAAAGCAAAATCAACTAAGAAGGCAAGGGATGAAGTTCATAGCAACAAACTATGCAATGGTTTAATCAAACAACTCCTGCGACGCCGCTGGTGACAACTTTTATCGACTTTTGTTGGCTTCTGACCTTCCAAAAGGCAGCATCTATAGCTCCACTAAAGCTAGGCCAGAGTTTCTTGTTGACTGGAAAGTTTCGAGTTTTGTTATTCATATGATTTTCGACTATAAGCTCCATAGTTCCATATCTCTGCCATTTTCTGACGCTGTCGTTTTTATTTAATTTTTAATATTCAAACGTATATTATAACAGTTTGAATAATTTTTTTAAATAATATAAATATACGTTGAAAATATTATTAAGTGGAAACAATGGATTCATACCGGATCCTAGTATTCAATTATTTTGATGAATAATAGAATAATTAGTTTTTTTTCAGTTAATAAATATAATTATCAAAAATTTATATATAAAAATATCTATTTAATTGAGAAAAAAGAAGCGATTTACAGGATTCGAACCCGTGAGGGCAGGGCCCAATAGATTTCGAGTCTATCGCCTTAACCACTCGACCAAAACCGCCCATAAATGTTTGTGTATAATAGTTGTCTTTTTTTTCTATAATTTTTATTTAATTAAGTCCAGACATTAGCTGGAAATGTTAAAAAAACACTGCGAACAATCGAACTAAAAAAGAAAACATAAAAATATACAAGAACAGAATGTTATCAGTCTTGAAGCATTGAACTTACAAGAGAAAAAAAAAGGTTCAAAGTAAAAACGATGAACAATGAGTATTATGAGCTTATTAAATATTGAAAAGACGATGAAGAAATGTTTTGTCTTTGTAGGAGGTGTAAATTATTTCGGTGTAATTGTGCGTTCATCTTCGCATATCACGGGATTGACAGGTGGGAGGATCTGATGGAGTACCTGGTGCGGGTTATTGGTAACTCTTGAGAACAAGTGTTCATCAAGAGATGTGAATATTGATTTTATTTTAGAATAAGAGGAAGGTAGTTAAGCCTTTTAATTTTATAAAGTAAACATTGGAGTTATTTTATATGTTCATTTTTGGCAAATCCACACCATGAAAGTGCTGCGTATTTTATGCGATATTTTTTTTAGTGTCTTTATTGAAGCAACTTCAGACAAACGCTGGAAATGGCACAGAACATGGTGAAAATCCAAATTAAAGAAAAAAACATTAAAATCGACAATCACTGAATGTCGTAAGTGTTTGTTGCAAGAGATCAAAAACTGACTATAGAATCAAATTTATAAATCTCAAAAATTCAGAATTGAGTCAAAGTTTATATTGAATGACTATTGGAGCATGTTTCATCAAATTAACCAAAACTGGAATCTTAAAAGATTCTAAGAAATTCAAAAGCAGAATTGTCCATTAAATCAAATGAATTTTTTTTATAGTCTTTATTAGATCAAATCCAGACATACGCTAGAAATGTTACAAAAACACGGCGAACAGTCGAACTAAAAAATAAAACATTAAAATATACGAGAACAGAATTTTATCCGGCATAAAAGTCGGCATCGAACCTACGAAATGAAAAAATCGCGAGAGAAAAAATTGAAAAAATATTAAGTACAATAAAATATAAATTTAAAATAATAAATCAATTAAAAAATTTGAAAAAAAGGATTCAAAATAGTGAAATTTGAGGAATGAAAACTCATTGGCAACAACTGGTATCACGTTGGCAACGTATTCAAAGAAAAAAAATGAGTCTCAAAATTCTAAAATAGAATCATATCTCAAAACCACATAACATAACTATTGCAGAGTTATTTCAAGTTATTTCTTCTTTTCTTTTATTTTCATTCTCAGCCATTTTTCATATTCACAAGGAAGTTTGTCTGGATACCACAATTCCTTGAGATGCTTTCAACACTCGCTCACTTTTTTGTTTTTTTTTAAGTTGGCAAACGGTATACTTGTAGCCGATTGGTTGACGATATTACAGCAATGTCTTTTTCTTCCTCAGCCATTTCTCAGGTTCACAAGTCCGTCAGGATACCACAAACTTTTGCAATGCCTTTGAACACTTGTTTACTTTCTTGTTGAGTAATTTAGCAAACGTTATTTATGTAGGCGTTGGTTGATGATTTAACCGCAATGTCTGTATTGCAAACGAGAAAATGGCGGATTCGGCTAAATCTTTAGAATCTTTTCGAAATCTTCGTAATCAGTAAAGACTAAAATTCTTAGATGAATTAATTTATTTATAACTATTGTTTGAAACTTTAACTTTCAAATAGTTAAAAAAATAGTTTAAATAAAGAAAATTGAAGTAACGGCCATGCAGAGTTAGCGTTTGCATTAGGAATCTTTCCACGTAGTTTTTTCACTGTGCTCCACATAGCTTTGCTGCCTCTTTTACTATAAACTAAAGAAAGTTTGTTAAAAGTTATAATAATATTTCTGATTTGATTAGTGATTGATGTAGCTTGGTGTATCTTTCCCTTCCTCATGAGACAGTTTTTTGACGGAGAAGTGATTTAACAAATGGGTTAATAAATGGAGGATCAGATGATTTTAGTTATTTGTTTAAGAGGATGAAACTTGTTAAAAATACTATTAACTGCAGTATAGGAAGAATCAACTGATTCTTTGATATTACCATATGTTAGATTAAAGGAGCTTGATGATAAGTAATCTAGACATGCTTTATGCTGGTTAGGATGTCGACGGCGGTTGGTGTGAATTGAACGTGTAATATTGTTATGAAATGGGGCTATGTTAAGAGGCAAGGCAATAACACCAAGATGGTGGGTCTTGATATGGGAAACATAAGTATTAGGGTTGAATAACTTAGGATCTATATTGATACCATATAACCCATCAAGATTATTTCCTTTTCGAGTTGGTCCATAGTAAATTGATTGAAGACCAGTTTATATAAGACTAACATGCGACAATGAACTAAAGTCACCACCTTAAATAAAATTATTTGTATGATCTAGCCTAAAATTAGATATATCATCTATATGACTTATTGGACGGGATTGTGAATATAATGGTTTGGGTTGATGATATAACCCACAAATAAAAGGATAGATATTATTGAAGGTGCACTTGACAATAAGAATTTGTAATGCATATATATTTTCTCTAAATATAAACAGATTTATTTATTAAAAAAAAACGCAGCCTACAGGATTCGAACCTGTGCGGGCAGAGCCCAATAGATTTCGAGTCTATCGCCTTAACCACTCGGCCAAGACTGCTTATGAAAATTTTATGTATAATAGTTGTCATATGTAAATAACATCGAAATATTTATGTATATATATCTTTGAAAAGAGTTTTACTTAATATAATCTTTTTTTTAATGGATTTTAATGAGAAATATTCAAACAGCTAAAAATGTTAAAAATTGATTGAAAATAGTCAAATTATGATAAAATACAATAAAAATGAATTAAAAAAACATTTTAGATTACTTTTTTTTTAATTTATAAAATTTCAGTTTTTCCATCTGAAAAGTGACAATTAAAGCATCAAAGAATGAAGATTAGATTTTTTTTCAATTTTAATTATCATGGACTAATCTAATCTAAAACTGATGAATACATTTGTAAAACGTATGCTTCAAAGGCCCTCCCAGCAGAATGGCTTTACTCGCTGCTGGACTAACAAGCGATTAACCGATTCATCGTTTTATTTTACTTTCTTTCATTTTTTTTCTTTCTCTTTTATAACCTTGTAGTGCGATTAACAAACTTTAAACTCAAACCGTTCCACTCAACTACTGAAGTCCGAAAAAATATTATAAAACTCCCTGGAATGGGTGTTGAGAAATGAAAAAACAGTATTTCATTAGTGTATCTGATTTATATTTCATTTAAGTTTGAAACGAACTAGGTTTTAGTACTTTGTTTATAGCATAAAGAAATTTCGGAATGGAACACTAAAATTAGAATGAAAACCATGTTTGGAGGCTTTGAAAAAAAGTGATTCTACTGGCTTATAAGTTGCAGTTTGAAAATTCAATTTGTTTCTATCAAGTTCTTCTTATCTAATCTAATCTAATCAAATCATTTATATAGCTCTGGTTATACACTGTTCAATAGCGCTTTGCTACGAACTGTTTGAACATCAATGTTTTAAGGGTTTTAGAAATGAAAGTAGAGAAGTAAACGAGGTGAGATTGGGGAGAAGAGAGTTCCAAAGAAGGCGCCCACAGTAGGGAAGTGCAGAATTGGCATTAGTACTTCTTACCAAATATAAGAAAAGTAATACTAAGGTACTTCTTGCCAAATGCACAAAAAAAGACATTTAAAGATGTAAAAACTTCCAAGGAGCAACTTTTGTTGCAAATTAAATGACCCTCACCAAAGTGTTAATCAACAATGTTCTATTCAACAAAGGCATTCATCGATTAAACAGTCTTAAATAATACTGAAACACCAAATGCCTTTTAACTTTATGCACAATACAAACAAACATAAACCGAATTCTCCTATACAAGACACATGTTAACTTTATTTTAGTTTCAATTCTGATTAAAACAAACGAAAAATCACTTATAGTTCAAATAACCCCAACAGTCAAGGTCGAGTTCTGGCGCTTTGTTTCTCAGCATTCAAAACCTTCCTCGTTGTTTGGTAGGTGTGGCGCGTGCTCCCGAATAACTGATGTTATTAGAGCCTTCCTTTGCCTTTCTGCTCATTCTGGTCCTCATGGGAGATTCCCTGGAGGAAGAGGCAGCATCACCGTCATCAGAAAAAGCATCGTCAACTTCACCACCGTCTCCAAAACTTTTCTTCGCCCTAGTTCTTCCAGCAACATTCTTCGATCCACCTTGGCTTTCGAGACGAGGTCGCTTGGAGGGTGAGAAAGAGGAAGCGTTCGACAACTTCCTGCACTTGGAACTTCTTCGCAACAGCACCCTCTCCCGAAAATTGACGTCAGCAGTCAAGCAAACTCCAGCGTCCATAGCCGCTCTGCCAGAACCCATGGCGGGAAAGAGGCCAGTGTAAATAACTTCCTGGTCTGTATTTACAACTTTTGGAGCATTAATATTATTATTTTTATTTCTATTGATATTATTACTACTATCTTTATTATTATATATAGAATCCTTGTTCTTATCCTTTTTATCGACGTTATTGTTGTCTCTATGGTTACTGTAGTTGTTGCTTCCCTTGGGACTGATGGTATGTTTGAGGTCGGAACCCATGGTGGTGATGGCGATGTCCTGTGCGTTACGATAACTGCCGTTCCAGTAGATGAGACTCACACGCTGTTTCTTATTTCTGCTCGATCTTCTCAGCGGACCCTCACCTTCCTCTTCCTCCTCCTCCTCATCAGCACCTTCTTCTTTTTCATCATCTTTTTCTTTACCTCCACCACCCTCCCCCTTACCCGCTTCCTCAGAGATCTGCATCTTGAACAGTTTCCGAGGACTTCTCCTGACACCGCCATCAAGCCAGTCTCTATTGGCAACGTCGCAGAATCTTCTTATTGCTCTATTATTATTATTTTTATTTTTATTATTATTATTATTATTATTAGTAGTAGTAGTAGTAGTAGTAGTAGTAGTAGTAGTAGTAGTAGTAATAGTAGTAGTAGTATCATTATCGTTATTGTTGAAAATCTTTTTTTGTGGTGATTTGTTTGAAGAGGTGGTGCTGATGGTTCGACTTCTCAACTCTCGCTTCATCACTTCACCCACTGCTCGCCCGTTCTTTTCTTCATTAACGCAATCATCCATCTTTCCATCCTTCTTCACTCTATCATCTATCCCTCCATCCTTCTTCACTCCTTCACTCTCCCTTCTATCCTTCCCCCCATCATCACCCTTCTTGCCTTTTTCATTCATCACCATTACCTCCCCACGACTGCCGATCCATTTGACAACATTAACCTCCCCACTCCCACCACCATCACCACCACACACAACGTCATTTTTGACAACAACAACATCCACGTTATTTTCAACGTCATCAGTTTTAACAACGACATCGACATTACCAACATCATCTTCAACAACAACATCAAAAACATCAACACTATTCCTAACAACGACGTCAAAGTCTCCCATTTCATTTTTCACAACATCAACATTACCATCGGCATTCTCAACAACCACATCAACAACACCATCTTTCACTACCTCTCTCACCACGCATTTCACACTCACCACACCACCCCCTCCATTCTTTCCACACCCCACGTTATCGTCAGCAGGAGGGGTGGGGAGTTTGGTGGTGTGAGTCGTTGGCATGATGCTTTTTGTTGCTAAGATGTCAGTTGTTGTTGAGATTTTGGTGGTTTCGGAAGTTGGAATGTTGGTTGTTGGGGTGTTGTTGGTTTTAGTTGTTGGGGTTTTATTGGTTTTAGTTGTTGGGGTGTTGTTGGTTTTAGTTGTTGGGGTGTTGTTGATTGGGATGTTGGTTGTTGTTGTTGTTTGAATTTTTGCGATTTTTTTTGTCGGAATGCTTGTGGTTTTAGCTGTTGAACTATTGGCTGTTGTTGTAAGGATGTTGGATTTTGAAACTGGGATAGTTGTTTCAATGTTTGGGATATTAGGGGTAAGATTGTTGGATGGTTCGGTTGGGAAGGTTGGTAGAATGATTGGAAGAGTGGGTGAAGTGATTGGTGAATGATCATTTGTGGTTGAAAAAGCTGGCTTGGTGATTGAGGCGATGGGACTAAGAGTGGTGGTGACAGTTTTAATGGTGGTGGTGTTAGTAGTGAGGTTGGTGGCTGTGGTAGTGAGGTTGGTGGCTGTGGTAGTGGAGTTGGTGGCTGTGGTGGTGAAGTGGCTGTTGACATTATTGTTATTGTTAAAGTCGATAATGACGTCATGTTTGTTGACATTGTCTTTGATGGGCTTGCCATTGCATGCTTGTCTGTTCACTTCAGCAGTTGCTTGAGTAGCTTGTGCGAAAGTGCTCACGTGACGAGGGGGAAGGCTGACGTTACATACTCCATTGTTGACTTTGGTGGTGCGGGTTGGTGCAGTGGATTTTAGAGCAGTGAGTTTACTGCTGTTGACTGTTGTCTCAGTGTTCCCATCCCCTTTGTTACACTTGCTACATGCTGCTTTTTCTGCCTTTTCAACTTTTTTTTCTTCAACATTCAACATATCACCATCGTTACTGTTACTAACCAGCGCAAAACCATAGCTATCAACATTCCTGTCATTTTGCAACACTTCAACATCATCCATACTCCCTTGATCATCTTTTTCAACACATTTTTCCCCCTCCTCTTTCTTCTTCCACTTTTTTTTTTCTTCTTTTTCATTTTTCTTCTTCCTATTCTTTTCTTCCTCCTCCTTTTTTTTCTCTTCCTCCTCCTTCTCTTCCTTCTTCTCCTTCTCTTCCTTCCTCTTCTTCTTCTCCTCCACTCTCTTCATCTCCTTCTCTCTCTTCTTCTCCTCATCTCTCTTCTCCTCCTCATCTCTCTTCTCCTTCTCTCTCTTCTCTTCCTCCTCTTTCTTCTCCTCCTCTCTCTTCTTCTCCTCCTCCTCTCTTTTCTCCTCTTTTCTTTTTATCATCTCATTTCTCTCCTCCTCCTTTCTCTTTATTTCCTCCTTTCTCTTCTTCTCTTTCTCTCTCTTCTCTTCATCCTCTTTCTTTTTCTCCTCTTCTCTCTTCATATTTTCTTCTCTCCTTATTTTCTCTCTTTTCTCCTCCTCCTCCTCCTCCTCCTCCTCCTCCTCCTCCTCCTCCTCCTCCTCCTCCTCCTCCTTTTTTTTCTCCTCCTCTTTTCTCTTTTTTTCCTCCTTTTTTCTATCATCCTCCTCTTCTTCTTCCTCTTCTTTTTTCTTTTTCTCTTTTTCATTTCTCTTTTCACCTCTCTCGTTCAACTCTTTTTCACCTCCAGTCTCTTGATTTTCAATTGGTGCCAATTCATCAGGTTGATCTTTTTCGATATAAAAATAATCATCACCAACAATGCCATCACTATCATCACCACCCCCTCGCTTCTCAGTGATGTCATCACAAACTTCTGCTACTTCCTCAGTAAACTCCTCTATGAAGGGCAACTGTTGGAAGAACAATGACACATCATCGTCATCATCATCATCATCATCATCATCATCATCATCATCATCATCATCATCATCATCATCATCATCATCATCATCAGTATCATCATCATAATCATCTTTTTCTCCTTCCTCCTCCTTCTCCTCCTCCTCTTCACCACCACCACCACCACGACCACGACCACGACCACGACCACCACCACCACCACCACCACCACCACCACCACCACCACCATTACCACCACCACCACCACCACCACCACCACCACCACCACCACCACCACCACTACAACCACCACCACCACCGCCACCACCATCACCACCACCACCACCACCACCACCACCACCTCAATACCTAACCTCTTGCATGTGCAGCAGTGTAACCAGGGGACACCAGTGCAAGAGGTAGTGCACCCATGAGGATGAGCCATCTCCAAGGGAGGGTGGTGGTGCCTTGGAGGAGTGATTGCCAGTGATACTTGCATGGTACAGCTGCCTAGCGACCACGTTGAAATCTTCTGGAACCCTTATTCTTTTCGATAGCTAGAGAATAGTAGTTCATGAATGGACGTCAGAGTTATTTACGATTGTAATATGATTTTGAACTTTATTAAAATTTATTTATTATTTCTAATTATCAGTTTATTCAACAATAATAAATTGTACAAAATTAAAAAAACATAATAAAAAAACAACAACAGCTACAACAAAGATAACAGCAACAACAACAGTTAAAACAAAGATAACAGCAACAACAACAGCTACAAGAATAACAGCAACAACAACAGCTACAACAAAGATAAGAGTAACAAAACCCACCATGCGCAGTAGTGGAGTGTTATTGATGACGTTGGAGTATTTGTGTTGGAGGGTGATGAAGAGGAGGTGCATATGGCTGTCTGTGCTGGCACAAGAAGCCATGTCCTTGAGGCACTTGCTGTGGTGGATGAGTTAGTGGAAGGGTTGAGAGGGATGGAAGAGGTGAAGAAGGGTGGGAAGGGTGGAGGGAAGAAGAGGGTAGATGGGGATGGAAAAGAGTTTGAAGAAGATGGGTGGAGGAGAATGGAAGAGGTAGGAAAGGTTGAGGAAGGGTGGATGAAATGAGTTGGAAGAGTTTGAAAAAGTGAAAAGCGTTGGGAGAGAAGGAAGGGCGAAGTGGGAAAGGTTGGAAATAGTGGAAGAGGTACAAAGTGGAAGTCAAGGATCATCGTCATTTCTTTGCAATTAAAATTTTAATGGTGTAAAATAATTTTTAATTAATTTTAATTTCACAATATTCCAATATTGGCTCAATCATTATGAATTTCATAATTTTCAAAATGCGCTATAACAATTTGTACATTCATTCAGTCATTATGGCTACCTCAGGAGAGGGTTGAGGAGGGTGTTGGTGGGAGGTAAGTGGTGATGGTGAACTCCCAACAGCACCACCACGCATCTGATTGTTGGTGGAAAAAAATGGTGATAGGATGAAGTGAAGGGAGAAGATGGGAGTGGGGAAATGAAGTGGAAGGGAAAGAGGAGAAGAAAATGAAAAAGAAAGAGGAGGGGAAGAATGGAGAGAAAAAGAGAAAAGAAGAAAAAAGTGATGATGATGATGATTTTGGTGAAAAATTGGATCAACCTTTGTACATCAAGGTTCAAACAAAAGTAAACTTTGCTGCATAGTTCTTGGGCACTGCCTATGCTGTGGTGGTGGTGGTGGCATGAGATGACAAAAGTGGAAACAACACTATAGATGGTATAGTTTCAAGTATATTTGAGCTTTTCTCATTCAATCTAGTATAACAAAAATTTTGCTGATCACAGATGTTCATGACAATGTTGTACTACGTAACTTTTCGTTAATAAAGAAGTGAAACAATTGATGCATTAGTCGCTGCATGAAACTCACCTGTTAGAAAGAATTAGTATGTCAATATATAGTGACAGGCATTCAATCAAGTTCTTGTATATACTTTCCTTTGCCCAACACTATGAAGAAAGTTATTCAAATTTATTATTTTGAAAAATAATTATATAATTGTTTTATATAAATATTAAATCAATAAATAATTAATTTGGTTTAATAGACAATTCTGCTCTTGAATTTCTTGGAACTTTTTAACGTTCCAGTTTTAATAAATTTGATGAAATATTCTTCAATAATCATTCAATGTGAACTGTGACTCAATTTAAAATTTTTGAGATTTATAAATTTGATTCTATAGTCAGTTTTTGATTTCTTGCAACCAACAGTTCTTATGACAGTTATTGTTGATTTTTTTTTCATTTTGATTTTTTACCCTGCTCTAAGCCATTTCCAGCGTTTGTCTGGATTTGCCTTAATAAAGACTATAAAAATAAATAAAATGATATGAAACGAAAATCTGAAATTCATTAACTTCGGCATCCTTCAGAGAAAAGTTGCAAGATGTTATATGCTGTAATAACTCATTCTTCACCGAGTCCAAACTGTGAAAATCATGAAAATAGATTTTTATTTGAAAACTAAAAAATCAGTTATAGAATTTTCAAATTTTTAAAAATCTGATTATCCATTAAGTTACAAAGCCTGTTAAAAGACAAAAAATGAGCGAAAGGAGCAAACTTACTCTTTTGAATTCAAATTTGTCAAGGTAGTTCTGTACTGGTATCTGTGTTGAGTTTAATTTGTTTATTTAGTCAACTAAGGAATGATACTTTCTAGTTCATAATGTTTGGAGTTCAATAATTATACTTTTTTTTTAAATGACAAACCCTAAAAATTCTTTGAAAGAATTAATTGAAACTGAATATGTGATAGTTTCCATAGAATCCCAAAACAATTGTCTGACATCAGGACAAATTATAGAAACGTGCTAGAGTAGATGTTTAAAACTGCACTTTTTGTAAGACTAAAAAAATATTTTCAAATAAGTACAGCGCAACCCAGGGTTTATAGACAATCTTATCACAAACTTGATAAAAAAGCTACGACTTTTTTTTAATTATTGGAAAATAATTTTTCAAAATTATCTTTCATAACACGATCTAATCTTATCAAAGAATTTTTTTAGCGCTTATTTGCTTTGTTACAAACTGAATCAACAAACAGCTTTGTTCAATGGTTTGCTAAAAAATAAATAAGACTAGATAAATCATGTTTTAATATTAATAAGAGAAAGCCGGTTTGACACAAAAAATTAGAAGACATCTGATAATTCATAGATAATGGTATAGATGTGTTTATCTTGACAGATCTGTTTTTCCAGTTGATACTTTAAAACTTCGTATTTTTTATTTCATCAATTTTTAGTGGTAATTTTTTTTTATATTTTAGTAAACCTATAATTAGTATTCCGCCCTTCTATTTACGCTAGATATCTACGCCTCTCATTAACTATTTCACAGTCTGATTATTCAACTATAATCACAACCTCCAGCGTCATGATCTGCTTTCTAAAAAACATATTTTTAAGGATATGCTTATCTCATTTTCCCTATCTTACATATTAATATTATTTTTATTGTTATTATCATAATTAGTTTTTTTTATTGAAAACATTTTTTTTTTCTTAGCTTTTGATTGCGCATCTAGGGATAGTTAAAATTAAATAGACTATAGTGGATATAAATTAAATTTTGTTTGGTTTATGTTCTAATTATGATTGAAAGTTAATTTTAAAATTTTTCTGGAGAACTCCAAACGTAAAAGCTTTTATTGTTATTTTATTTAACATTTGTAATCTAAACTTGCACACAAAAGTTGTTCTTGTTCTTGGAACTTTCCAGCAATAAATAAATAAACAAAGACCTAATAAGATTAGATGAGACTAGTCTAATCGGAGCATTTTTCAAAGCGCCTTGTTTAAACACTTGAAAAAATATCTGATGAATGTGTGGTCAAGTTTCACACAAAGCTTGTTGGTCTAATGAAATGGTTTAGAGATGCAGAGTTCGCCAATATTTTCTGACTCAGATTGACACATTAATTTTTATTTAATTCATAAGTATCAATGGATTAAACTCAGTGAATCCAACCAATCAAACTGAATTCATTCGACTAATGTGGATTCTCAGACCAGACAAACGTTCAAGGGCTAATTGATGCATGTAAACATGCCTGAACATATTTATCATGATAATTAACATTTATAGTAACAATTCAACGATTAGTAATAAAAAATAAATTTTTTCATCACATTTAACTCACATCCCCTTTCACAAGCGCAGTTTTCACCTTCTTTATTTTGTCTTCACACGCAACTAAGATTCTTTCTACGAATGTCAAATTGTATGTTAAATAGTTACCTGTCTTCTTTTCTAAAAGTTCTATTGAAAACGGTGATAAATTGATTGCTTCAAAAAATTCAATTTTCTCATCGTCTCCAAAAATCTTCCTTCACAGTTTTCTTTTTAATATTTTTCAATACTCTTTATTAACTCAAATCCAGACAAACGCTGGATGTGGTGCAAAACATATCTATAAGAACAATAGACAATAGGACTCTTGCCTTTTTTAGGTACTTTCTTACCGTATTAGTGCATATTTTAAAAGTGTTTATTGAATGCTATGATTCCCATTGATTAAATAATATTTTTATTTTACTCACATAGGATTATATCTTTGGGTTTTTCCTTGTTCCTGACTTCTTCACGATCTCTTTGCGTTAACTTCTATACACCTTAGTTTACCTTGAAGCGACTTTTCTTTTTTTTAGTTTACGTTTTTAACTTTTTGCATTCTGCATTCTGAAGTATTCATGGCGATATTAAACATCTTAATATAGATTTCTCGTCACAAAGTTGCCTTGAACGTTACTTGTTACGTTAGGTGCAAATATAAAATGCCTAATATGAACAGAAAAGATTGCTTGTCTTGAACGTAAACAACGACCAACCTTTTTACACTAGCTTTAAGTCTCAGTTTTTTTGGATCAACTCTTGTCAAGGGCTGGAAATTTTACTGAGCATGCGAATAATCGAAATAAGAAAATAAAACTTGAAAGTAACAAAGAACCTTTTTGTGAAGAAAACCCTTTGTAAAATAAAATTTAATCTCACGGTTTGACAGTCCGAGTATTTTATATGAGAAATGACTGTATGACGTATTTTATGCAAGCGTTCAAAAGCTATTTCCTCTAATCTACCGGATTGTTCTGCGAGTCAATGCGTTGAGCAAATCCTCTGTCTTTTTAAACTATACTTTTTTATATACGTTTTTAAAACTTGTCTTTTCATACTTTATCAAAAACTTTCTTTCATT
Source organism: Branchellion lobata (assembly GCA_947562095.1). Classification (NCBI taxonomy): domain Eukaryota; kingdom Metazoa; phylum Annelida; class Clitellata; order Hirudinida; family Piscicolidae; genus Branchellion; species Branchellion lobata. The sequence goes on along the minus strand of OX387250.1, from coordinate 7,279,702 downwards.
TCTTTGTCGTTTTAGTGAGAGTTGGAACTCAACTTTAGTTTTCAAAATTCATTTTTGAACGCTTTTGAACAGTGTGGATCAGCGCTATAAAAATAATTTGATTAACTTAGATAGATTTACAATAATGACATCGTTGAGAGAAAATTCTTTCTAAATGCACTACTGCTCAGAATCTAGGCAGACAGGGAATTCTGTGAAAAATAATTTTTTATGAATTGCTAAGTTCCAGTATTTATATTTGAGTATTTTGTGTTAATTGAGCTTATATAATATAATAGCATTAATAAAAAGTTATAGTTTTCATAATTTCTACCTTGAGCTAATAAATTTAATTTTAAGGCACCATTCAAGCAGCTGAGGCGAATAGAATATAATCTCCCATTAAAGCGGAAAAAAAAGTTTATATAACGACAAAAAAATTATTCAAAAGACCTTATTAAAGAAATTCTTTGAAAGCAACTGTTTGATTTAACTTAATCTAATTATAATTGACCAAAACATGTGTAGAGTATGAGCAATTTAGTCTAGTTTTATCTAATCTATGATTTCTATAGCGCTTTTTTCAATGTTCAGGAATGATTATTTCAATGAAAATACTGTGGGTAAGAAGTAAAGTGTTTAGGTTCGAGTCTAAAACGTCCATCTAGCCTTTGAACGAATCTACAAACAATCTACAGCAATTTCTAATCTAATATAATCAGCTCATTTGTAGTGCACCTTTTGAAACTTTTTTCAAAGGCGCTCCTATGAGAAGGGTTTTAATCACTGTGGGCTTTTGGAGCTGGCTTGAGTTACCAATTTTTTCAACTCCAACTTCCGCGCGCCTCTTGTTCGATTGATCGTTCACTTTAAAACCCCCAACTTTTAAAAAATTATTCAATCGAAAATTATGTCAACTATTAGTTTAAGGTGACACCAAGACAAAAAAAAGGTAAGTAAAATTTATATCTCTATGAAAGTAAATAATTTGGAGTACAAAATTTAGTATGTATGAGAAGTTTCAGTTAGCTAGATCTTCAAATTATTTATCGCTTAAAAAGCACTGAAATTATACCAGTTTAAACGTTTGACGTTAGTCTTATGAAATCTACAAGCTTTATAGACAAGAATGAACTTTTTCATTTGAAAAACATTCAAAATGACAAAATATAAAGAACATAAAAATATAAAACCAATACAATTCGATAAAATCTTGTTTCTAGTTTATTTGTAGCACGAGACAGACATAAAAATAAAAAAGATAGTTAAGATAATAAAAACATTGAGCTATTTGCATGGACTAGATTTGAAAGTTCATTAAATAAAAATTGTTTTTAATTTCACCTAAAAATTGTTACAGAAAAAGATGTTAAGATAAGTTTTTGATCAACAAATAAGTTATTTCAAATAAGCTAGTATAAATAATTTAGTTATACATTTAAACATTTTAAAGCTTTAATGCACGTGACTAATCTCAACCAATGGCGTAGATTTTGGCTTGTGACGTGTGATGCTCCACAAAGTAATTCGAATATATGGGTTGCCTCGTTGTGAAAGAGAAGCGTTTAATTTATTTACACTGTTCAAAACGTTAAGTTTTCTATACGGATATAAAGTTTAATGTTGTACAAATGTATTTTTTTTTGTAAAATTGTAAATTTCAGCGATATTGGTAAGTTTTTTAAACTTTAAAATTAAGCACAGAGTCACGTGACCCGTTTGAACCAATCATTTTGGAGTTTGCCTTTACGTTGCTATAAAACGACGCGTCGTTCTCCATCATGAATTCGAATTGGATATGCGATTTGGATTTTCTTGTTTTATTCTGTCAAAATAATGCATACAAATGCTCATCCAGAAAATACAGAATCAAAAAATGTTGCCGAAAATCATTTAGAAGGGTTTGTTTCGATTGTTTTAACATATTTTTGATTATTTTTAGTTATTTTTGTCACTGTGTCTTCCTTCTGAAAATGTATGCGTCCATTTTAATGCATTAATCTTTAGAAGTTGTCGGTTATGAATGTTGTTTTTTTCGTCTTATTTTTTATTTTTCACCATAAAATCTTATTTATCTTGTTTTTAGTGAAAAAGAGGCAAGTCAAGAACCGAAATTGAATGATTTAGAAAATAATCAAAAAGATGGCTCTAGCGGTTCTAAACCAGAATTCAAAGCTGATTCTGAAGCTAATAGGCCCAAGGAGGTGGTGTTTGTTAAAGTTTCAGAATATCTTGTTGAAGTTTTTTAACTGTATTTATTTTGTTCAAATCATTTCAGCATGAAAACATTGGTAGTATAAAACAGGAAAATGAAGTTCCAAAAGAGGAATTGAAACCAAATTCTGAAGAAGGAAAAATACGACAAGATGCACAGAGTGAAAGGCTAAATGCACAAGATGATTCTTTCATAGCAAGCAGTGAAGCCGATGAACAGTCACTTGGAGCTGTTTCTCCAAATAGTCACCATAATGACTCCAATCCTCTCTCACAACTCTCCCCAACTGATTCTGTAAGTTCTTGCTGTTTTTTATTTTTTATGTAAAGCTTTGTATGTGAATTTCAAACATCACAGTGTTTTATAATATTTATATCACTATTCAAACAGAAAATTTTGCTGTTGAATTGTTTAAACTTTCATCCCATACATACTCAATCAGACACAAGGATCACACAAGTCACCAAGCAAAAAGCGAGGTCGTATGACAAACCAGCTGCAGTTTCTCAAGAACACTGTCATAACTACTCTGTGGAAGCACAAGTTTTCATGGCCCTTCTTCAAGCCAGTTGATGCTGTCAAGCTCAACCTGCCTGTATTCTTTATTACTTCTTCTCTTTCCCTTCCAATTTTTTCTAAATTTTGCGACCACTTCCATGTTTACACTCACCCAGGACTATTACAGCATCATCAAGCACCCAATGGACATGGGAACAATCCGCAAGCGTTTGCAGGTTTGTTACTATAGCAATGCCCAACAGTGCATCAGTGACTTCAACCAGATGTTCACCAACTGTTACACCTACAACAAGCCTGGGGAGGTACGAGTTGTGGTGGTTGCAGAATGTTATTTACCTGTGTAGTCTGTTGATCTGTATATGATATCCTAGTTCAACTTATACATATATTTTCATTGGAACAAAATTAAATGTTGAAAACATTGGATGGCTGCAGGACATAACAATAATGTGTCAAGAGGTGGAAAAAAAGTTTCTGCAGTTGCTGGCAGGCATGCCGACAGAGGTAGGTCACTAATGAGTTGGTCTCTCTAAGTGGCCCTATCAAACGAGTGTGTGATGTCTTGTACGTGTGCACCTTGTTCCACACACGTAGGAGGTCGAGTCGCATGTCTCCAAAAAGGTGCGCAACATGCGCTACACTTCGCCGCTTCCTTCCCGCAACAAAATGATCCTTCCTACCAGTGAAAATGTCCTCATTGACGCTCCGTCTGAACCCATCCCCAACACCACCACGCCTACCCCCACACCACAAAACGCCCCAACCTCTGAACCTGTCCAAACACATATCAGTGAATCGGTCAAGCCTGAAGCCGTGGATGTTAAGCCAAAAATAATCGAAAATGTTAGTTGCTTTGTATCTGTTTGATACATGCGTTAATGGCATGTACTGGCTGGTAGTGAATGTATAATTTGTTGTAGCACACAGTTTGAAAACTAGGTTGCTTTAGAGGCTTTTAATGCTTTCATTTGTAAATTTCTTCTTATCAACTAGCTTTGGATGTTTCAATTCCATGTCAACTACTCACAAATAAATTTTTTCAGAAATATTATCGTCAAATCTATTTTTATTGTCATCCGCTCACTGCAGTCACGAAAGGGAGTCAAGCGAAAAGCTGACACCACTACACCACACCCTGCTCAACCGACCACCACCCAAGCCGCTTACACAGCTAGTAACATGGCGCTTCCAGCAGCTGGGGACACAGGCTTGTACAAGCAGCAACAACAACACACGCCGGGCATGCTTGGTGGTCGAAGGGAGAGTGGCAGGCCGGTGAAAAAGCCCAAGAAGGACTTGGATGATGAAATGATGCAGCACAGCTCCAAGGTGCGACGAGAACCCCTCTCCGAGTCGCTCAAGTACTGTGGCTCCATCCTCAAAGAACTCCTCTCCAAGAAACACGCCGTAAGTCCTTCCACCCCCTCATGCAATCACTACCACCCAATGTAATCACCCATCATCCCCACAACTGCCACCACCCATTATCACCATCGCCACCATGAGCTGCAACTCACGAGCACTCTCAACAGGACTACTCATGGCCATTCATGAAGCCGGTAGATGTGGAGTTGTTGTGCCTTAAGGACTACCACCTCATCGTCAAGAAGCCCATGGACCTGGGCACTGTCAAGGTACCCACACATCTCTATTCCTCTTTTTCCATTTCCTTGTTTTTCTTCTTTTTTTTTTCAATCTGTTTTTTTTATAGTTTTTTAATCTGTTTTGTTTTCTTTTTTCTCCTATTTAGCATTCCGTTTACTCTGTGAGTACACTAATAATCAACAACTGGAGGCATTCATACTTTCAAATATTTTCCATTTATTTTCCATTCTAATGCCTTTTACGAAAAAAATTAATCCACCCTTTTTCTCCCATCTTCACATTTTTACCAAAAATCAAAACTTCCCCTTCTCCGAGCAGCACAAGTTCGACAGTCGAGTGTACAAAAGTGCAGCAGAGTTTGCAGAGGACGTGCGAACAGTCTTCACTAACTGCTACAAGTACAACGCCGTTGACAGCGACGTGGTCAAGATGGCTCGCAAACTCCAGGTGCTTTGGTGTTCTTGCTGCAGCTGGGGTTAGGGATGTGGATGTATCTACAGTGGTGGTGTGTGTGTGTGTGTGTTTGTGTGTGTGTGTGTGTGTGTGTGTGTGTGTGTGTGTGTGTGTGTGTGTGTGTGTGTGTGTGTGTGTGTGTGTGTGTGTGTGTGTGTGTGTGTGTGTGTGTGTGTGTGTGTGTGTGTGTGTGTGTGTGTGTGTGTGTGTGTGTGTGTGTGTGTGTGTGTGTGTGTGTGTGTGTGTGTGTGTGTGTGTGTGTGTGTGTGTGTGTGTGTGTGTGTGTGTATATAAGGGTTTTGTCACGCATCCAAATACCTTGATGGTGGCTATTTGTCAACTTTGAAAATTTTTTAAAATATTTCATCAAAGTTCTATGGTGGTTAAGGCCACTATAATAATATTCATACTTGTAATCTATTCTATCGAGTGGTTCTTGACATGCCACTCATGTGCGCACTGCACACACCACAGGATGCTTTTGAGATCCGCTTTGCACATGTGCCTGAGGACAATGACTTGTACAGGAGTGGTTACTACGGCGCCGACGACTACCCTAGAGAAGGTCCCTACGGAGACGATGAGTCGAGTAACCAGTCAGCATACAGCAGTGACGAGGGCACTGCTGCCAAGGAACAGAGGCTCAGGGAACTCCAGGAACAGGTAGTCTTTGGGTGCTTGAATTGTATCATCACTTTTTATTGTTTATTAATTAATTTGTTCTATTCAAGTTGTGATGTTTGATGTGGCGTCATACAGGTGAAGTTGATACAGGCAGAGTTGGGAAAGTTGACTGACCCCAATCACTCCAAGCACCACAGCAGTCGCCAACGTTCTTTTGACTCTAGGGCCTTCAGTACTGCCACCCCGTACCCCCCTCGACATCACGAAAACCACCTACGACCACACGTTACTCGTGCAGCCATCAGTCCACTCAATGAACACCACCAACCCCCCTCCTACCAGTCAAACCTGTCCCCTTCGCTGCCACCTGCCTACAACCTCCCCAAGATGGGTGGCAAACCAGGTAGGCCTCGAAACACGGCCAAGAGGGCTCCTTGCACTTCCACTTCTCGACCCGGTCGCAAGCCATCTTCACAACTGGCTCCCCTTTCAATGGGCGCTTTTGAGAGTGATGACGAAGAGGCTGAAGAAGCTCGACCCATGACGTACGACGAGAAGCGCCAACTGTCTCTTGACATCAACAAACTTCCTGGCGACAAGCTTGGTCGCATTGTTCTTATCATCCAGGCCAGAGAACCTAACTTGAAAGACTCCAACCCGGATGAAATTGAAATCGACATTGAGCAGCTCAAGCCGTCCACCCTGCGAGAACTTGAGACCTACGTGGCATCCTGCCTCAAGAAGAAGGCCCGCAAGCCATACAGTACGCGAATGCTGTTGTTTGCTGTGCTATGTTGTCTAATGATTTATAATTTGCTATTGTTTCATGTTATCTACCAGGACAAAATAATTACAACTATATCATCATTTCATTTTTGATTATACATTTTATTAGCGCAATTCTTTCGCTCCCTGCAGCTAAGCAAGCCAGTCTGAAGCACGAGCCCCCCTTGAACAAGGAGGAACTGGAGAAGCAGTTGGAAGACGTGAAGGATGCTCTGGCCTCTGGAGGCAAGAGACCCCAGTCGAAGTCAGGTGCGTGTGTGTTGGCTTTTTTATCGCCATCTGTCTGTCGTCTATTCCTGTTTTTTCGCTATCTCAGGACACCTGTCATTGAGTTATTTGTTTGAAAAAGTCGATATTTTATTCGTCATCAAGTTGCAAACGCGCATGTAGACGTATTTTAATTCGAAACGCCACCACCCTCAGGAGCCAGGCCTGGCGGCCAGACTGCCTCACGCCTGAGTGACTCCAGTTCTTCCAGTGAGTCATCTGACAGTGACACCTCCGCCACTTCCAGCAATGCCAGCGACTCTGAGCCAGGGTGATCCTGGCCAAGGTCTTGAGTTGCTTGGTATTTTGATTTTTTTAAAAATTCGATGTGGTTGTGTTATGTGCGCAGGAGGTGGTCTCTAGGAAATTGTAATGGAGTCTGCCGGCACGTCGGGTTTTGGAGGTAATGACACACTTGCCGCAGTCTGAATGTTCGAACTGAGAGGGAAGAATGAAAGAAAGGGAACTAGAAAATTCGGTAAAATGGGTAAAAGCGCAAAAAAAGCATTTTCTGAGTCAACATTGTTTCATTCTCGAATGAGCTCCAAGTGGAAAACGAAAAAAAAAGAAAGAACGATTCTTGGTGCTTTCAAAGCGGAACGCCACTGATGAGTCCTTCGGAATGCTCAAGAAGCCTCGAGGAGTCCGTGGTGTTCGGAGGCCACATCACACGCGCACGCGCACCGTGTGCTCGTGCGTGATTGGGTGGGTGTCCTTTAATCATGTAACAGCAATCGCCTGCTCAGTGTCGCTTATCTGTCGGCTTTGCTGCACGCACATGTGCATGTGTGCACGTGCTGGGCTCGTTGCAGTTGCTCTGCCATATTGTGTCGAATAATCTACCTGACTTGCGAAAACTTTTCTATTCTGTATCGATCTTCAGTTCAATTATTTATTTTTCTTCCTGGTACATACGTCTTTTTCGTCTTATGTTATTTTCTTTAAATGTTTTTCGTCCGAACCCAGAATATTCTTAGTAATTCCTATCTGTTATCACTCACCACCTAAATCGTCGAACGTCACTTGCAAAGCTCTTATTTCCATCTTCCCAATCACTCGCCTGATTTCCAGACGCCCTACTTGTTTTCATCTTCAACCCTTATTGTACATGAAAAAAAATTATTTCAAAATTCACATTCGCTTTGGTGCTGCACTTCCATTGTTTGAAGCTTCAGTGAACAAGGCCGAGGTGTTAACACGAGTGAACTACCACCAAGGGAGACGAAGAGACACGCGAGAAGTTGTTTATTCGCCGTTGATTAATTGGTATTGTTGTCGGCGTCTTTGACCACTAAATTCTCCTTCACTTTGGCAGCCTTTTTGTTGCACGCCATTTGGTGCACCTCTCTCTTGAGCACACCTTGCTTCGTTGGGGTTGTATGGCGGGGTGCTTAAGTGAGTAAATGCATGCAAGACACATCAAGTCCTTTCGAACGTTTTACTTCAATAATAATAAGAATTGAAGGTGTAGATTGATTTTTAGGAACTTTGTTATCACTAAATTGGACATGTAGAATTCTTCGATTATTTGAGTTTATGGAGACAAAATGTAAATAAAAATTACAAAACTTGACTTATTCTTTCAAAGCATTTGCAATCAACAAACACATTTGGAACGTACAAGTTCAGGACTCTTCCTTGCAGCTAAGAGCACGTCATCGTTGCTGATGTATTTGCGCTTGGCATGTCTTCATGGGTGAAAACAAAATTCATTATTTTTATTTACACTCTTGAAGAATATAAAATTAAAAATCTGGGTCTACTTTGCGAAAAGTTCTAAGTCTCTTGAAAGATTTTCCAGATAAGAGTAAACAGTTTCCGTGAGAGCAGCTGATACTTTGGAGTCAATTTTTATATTCTCCGCACTTTCTATCGTTTGACTCACGTTTTTTATCGCAAAATACAAACCGGCTTTCATTTTCTGAGTGTGATGTTCCATATATCAATTCAACGTTTAACTGTAAATTTAATAGAAAACCAATGACTCAGACTCTTCAAACATACTTGCACTTTTTCTTCATTTTCATCACACATCTTTGCAAACGTCTATATACGTTTTTACGCAAAACCAAGTAGAAGAACTTTCAAATTCAAAAGTATTATTCACTTTTGCATAAAGTCTAAAAGTAAACTTAACTTTGTACGTTTACCTACTCGTATTTAAAAAACAAAAATTTTGAGAATGAATCATGCTTTTCAATTAGTACAATATTTTCATTTAAAAATACTTCTGTTCAAATAGATTTCAAGATGTATACAATTTTTGTTTTTGGTTCATTAAACATGACATAAAAGAACATTTCAGGATGAAGACTCAACTATAGAGTCATAGTGCTAAAAGGCACGTTACAAATGTCTTGATTAGATTAGAGTAGATCTAGTCATTTTCGACAATTTTATTGTCACTGCATTGCTTTCCCCGTATTGTTTATGACAAAAAAACTATATGAAATAGGAAATTTCAACGCAGAGAAATGAAAGGTTTCTGTGTATTGACGTCTCAGTAAATTGAACAAAGCTCGGAAATGAAAGTTTGCAGATGTTTCCAAAAGTTTATTACTTCGAAGGATATTTTGTATATTTGCTTCTTGATCAAGTGTTTGTCATGCGAACGCATTCATTATGCCCCTTGGTGGCATTGAATATCAAATATAAAAATATAGAGTAAATACATATGCAGACTTTACGATTTAATAATTAACATCTTGCAACCGGCTACTTTTAAGGAAAATCTTAACAATTTGAAAGCTCTTTTGTTGTAATTGAATTTGTGAAAGTGTGGTGAAACATGAGAGATAAAGTGGCCAAAATTTTCACGATTGAAAATAGCAAAAGTTTATCCTACCACAAACAAGTCATTTCAACGATGTTTGTTCAAAAACAGCGCCCACTTCCGAGTCTTCATTTCTCGATGTTTTTTCTAAAAATGTTTACTCCTTTTTTTTCTTTTGGTCTTTGGCAGCTTTTTCTTCCATTTTCGTCGGAAGATTTTTCGGTTTCTTCGTTTATCTGTTCAAAAGTGATTGTGGCTAAATGCTTACAATCATTGGAAAGTTTAAAAAAATATAAAATAAGAATACAATTTCAAAAGTAATTAAAATTAAAAGTAAACGATCCGATTCTGAAAAAATATTTTGGAAACAATTGTTGAAAGAGAATAAGGACAACCTGTATTTGCACACTCGGGGTTCTTTTTTTGTCTTTTTCTTCATGAGTTGCACACTTCACCATCTTCCTTTTTATCTTCACTCTCGCTCTGCCACAACCACTCGCCAGTTCCCCGTGACAATCCTTCTGCCTCTTCTCTCGATCACCATCCTCCCGGTTTTTATCACTGGTACCAGCGTCGTTGTTGTCAGACGAGCCAAGCATGATGATCTGGTTGACAGTGTCAATGTCATCGGCCCTCGAACACACCATCTGAGGGTCTCCACCCAGCTTGTTGAGGCGCTGAGCAGCCACGCTTTCAAGAGTTCTGCGCATGAGTGGGTAGTGGTTTAACACGGAGTTGAACTTGTCGACCGAGAGCGAAAAGAGATTGCAATAGGTTTCGCAACGCACACTCGCCACCCTCCTCGCGTTTGTCAACAGGCAGATCTCTGTGGAGTTGTTTGTGCGTTTTTGAAGTATGTGGGTGTCTGTTTTTGTGTGTGTGTGTGTGTGTGTGTGTGTGTGTGTGTGTGTGTGTTTGTTTGTTTGTTTGGATGTGTGTATGTATTTGTCTCGTCGGAAGTAAAATGTGGAAAAAGAGCGTGACCAATGAAGTTTAATTTAAGAAAAGGATAAAAGTTGAAAACTCAAAAATTAAAAAAAAAACAATACTTTGAAACAACCTACTTAAATTTATAAAATGCAATAAATAAGTTGAATTGATTAACAGTTTCCATCCAGGCGTTGAAAAAGATTTTAGAGAAGCAGAATAAATACGACCCCATCACTCAGCCCTGTAAGTTAATTAATATAACTCTTCACTAGACCACACATTTTTATGGTGAGATTTATAATGGTGAAATTTATTTATGGTAAACTTTATTTATGGTGGAATTTAGTAGGGTGAAATTTATTTAGGGTAAACTTTTTTTTTGAAGTTATTTTTAAGTTAAAATATTTTAATGATGACAAATTTATCATTTTGAAAATAATTCTTAGTAAACATTGTTACTTAGTGGAAAATATCATAATAGTAATATTATTTCAGTGGTGACTCGTCGCCTATGGCCCAGTGGTTAACGAGTTATGAGGTCGAACGTTAAGCTCAGGTTTAATTTTTCTATAGAAAAAACACATGTTTGAGTTGTAAGGGGCAGAAGCTGGAGTGAAAAGCAGATGTTATGTTGGGACGGTCATACTAGCTAGCTCAACAACGAGTGAAACCCTCCCTCTGGGAACGAAAATAAACGCTTCTGTAAAAGCCACTAAGTGAAGGCGTTGATGCGAATAGCTCGCAAAGATCACTACGAAGACCAAAACAACAACAACCACCGCAACAAACATAACAACAACCACAAAATCTAGCATAACCACAACAACCACAAAATCTAGCATAACCACAACAACCACAAAATCTAGCATAACCACAACAACCACAAAATCTAGCATAACCACAACAACCACAAAATCTAGCATAACCACAATAACCACAAAATCTAGCATAACCACAACAACCACAACACAAAAACAATAAAAACCTCCACACCAACCTCTACAACAACCTCCACAACAAACTCCACAACAACCTCCACAACAAACTCAACAACAAACTCCACAGAAAATTCTACACTCTCCTACTCACCAACCACCACGTCTATCATCACAACAACCACAAGAAAACCATCAGCACTATCCATCCTCCTACCCCACCCATCCTCTCATACCACCCATCTTTCTTCACCACCCATCTTCCACACCACCCATCCTTCCACACCACTCATTCTCCCACACCATCCATCCCCCCACACCACCCTTCCCCTCACACTACCCATCCTTCCACACCACCCATCTCCCCACACCACCCATCCTTCCACACTATCCATCCCCCCACACCACTCATCCTTCCACACCATCCATCCCACCACACCACCCATACCACCACATCACACCACCCATACCACCACATCACACCACCTATCCCACCACACCACCCATCCTTCCACACCACCCATCCTCCCACACCACCCATTTATTCACATCACCTCCAAAGTAGGAGCCATCAGACAAGCTGGTGGCGACTTGACCGTCTTTGGTGATGACGTCCACGATGCCTGTGGTTGTGGTCGTTGTTGTGTTTGCTGTTGTGTTTGTTGCGTTTGTTTGCGTTTGTTGTAGTTGTTGTTGTGTTTATTGTTGTGTTTGTTGTTGAGGTTGTTGTTGGTGTTGTTGGTGTTGTAGTTGTTTTCATTTAGGTTATTGTGGATGTTATACCATTCAAATGTTTTCAAAAGTAACTCAGAAGTTAATATGAGAGCTACAAAAATCAATAACTTTAATTTGAAAATATTTTCACAAAATGTTCGATTGACGAAAATGAGACAGAAGTTATGAATAAGGTATATAAGGATGTGATCAGTGATGGGAGATACGTATATGACTGAAATAACTGAATGGGAGGTCAAGAAG
>OX387250.1:7260138-7262638 GCA_947562095.1 Branchellion lobata | reverse complement strand
CAGTACTTATGCTAAATCTGCACTTTCCTACTGTGGGCCCCTTCTATGGAATTCTCTTCCCCCCAATCTCACCTCTATTACTTCTCTACTTTCATTTTGTAAAGCCCTTAAAACTTTGTTGTTTAAGCAGTTTGTAGCAGAGCGCTTTTGAACAGTATGGAATCCGCGCTATAAAAATGATTTGATTAGATTATATCAGATTTACTTTATCTTCATCTATTTAACCTTTGTCTTTTCCACTATAGTCTATTATGAACAAAAATTTTAAATAGCGTTAACAAAACTCCCTTCCTCACAAAACCTGATTACACGTTTTTCCCACTCACAAGTCCTCCATCCCTTGGTTGTTGAATTGTTTCAAAAATATCGAATTATTTGGCATGGAACGACGCTTAAGGTTACGAGGCCTTCAAATGTTGAAGGAGCGTTCAGGCATAAAGCTGCGCCAAGATGCGAACGATTTTTTTCAAAAAAAGAAAAATAACTTTACATGAAAATGAAAAAATGAGATTTTCTAACAAAAAAGACTACCTAGAAAGATGAAAAAACAAACATAAAACATAAAAAATCTTTTTTTTGATGATTATTTGTGGTTTGTGAGTACATATTTTCGATTCAAAAGCATGCAACAACGCTATAAAGGCGCAGTTAATGTCATTCGGAAGATGAAACACCATCTAAGTGACTTTTCTGTGCCATTGCATTGCTTCGAAGCAGCATTTACTGCTCGTGACAGCTGCTTTGTGTCTTTGTTACTTTACCACCTTTTTCTCTCTTTAAACGACTCAGTGGAAAGGGAGGGGAGGGGGGGGGGAGGAAGGGGTTTAACCTATCACCAGTAAAAACTTATTTTTTGCCACCTTACTGCCACCAACTCATCACAAACTTCACACCAGCCCATCAACCTACAATAAATTCTTTTCAAGCACCCACTCACCAACACAATCTCCCAGAACATCCTTACCAAACCTCTCCAATCACCCACCAACCTCCATCAAATTGTTTTTGAACACCCACGAACCAATATTAAAACTTCTCACTTACTAACATTTTTTTTACGCACTCACCAACAATTACTCAGACACCCACCCACCCACCCACCACCAACCTTCTCCCGATAGAGCCTCTTAGCGGTGTCAAAGGACTGGATGATGGTGGTGGAGTGGCCGACGAAGAGGGCATAGCACGTGGCCCCAGTCAGCATGGAGACCATTGTGAGCCACACGTCGGTAGAGGATTGGGGAGGAAAACGACCAAAGCCGATGCACAACATGTGAGAGAGCGCCTTGAAGAGAGACCACGTGTACTGTTCCATCCAGTCTGCGTTCTGTAGAACGATGGTGGTGGTGGTGTGGGATAGTTCGGGATGGTGGTGGAATGGTTGGTGTGGTGGTGTGGAATAGGTGAGGTGTGAGATGTGGTGTGTTTGTTTGGTGGGGTAGGCTTTTTAAAAAAAAGTTTGAAAAAGATTACAGAATTTCTTTGTTTGAAATATCTTTCTTCTTTTAATGCCCACGGCTTTTATGGCTTTCAGGCCTACTATTTGCAAGCAATAATTCCAGTAACTTCCGTGTTTTCCGATACTTTCGAAATTAAGTAAACTCCAAAGATAATCGAATTATCGGCAAAGATCACACATCATCTTCTACTTGCAGCTTGGCTTGCAGCCAAATTCTTTTGAGCACCTCGACAGCTGAGCCCTCGGTAACTTGAACAAAGAACAGACAAAGGAAATGAAAGAAGTGAAGAAAACAAAAGAAATAGCAATAAAAGGATGGGATACAAAAAAGAAACTACGGAAAAGAAAAAACAGATTGAGGAAAGAATACCGAAGGAAGATGAAATAAAAAACTACACAGAGGATGTGAAAAAAAACTAAAACTAACGAAGAAAATAACAAAAAACAAACCAAAAATGAAAAAAAAGAGCATAAAAAAGCAGCTTTGAAAAGGACCAAACCAAAGATAACATGGCCAGCCAGGCTGATAATTCAATTGCAGTGCAGTGGAGGCGGATTAATTGGTATGGAAGAGTTCTCTTGGACTTGCCCTCCAAAGTTTCCACTGGCACAAACCATCTTCTGTATCATTATTAGTATTATCACAACCCATACCGCAAATACGATCACTACTACCATCACCATCACATCCCCACTATTACTACTACTACTACTACTACTACTACTACTACTACTACTACTACTACTACTACTACTACTACTACTACTACTACTACTACTACTACTACTACTACTACTACTACTACTACTACTACTACTACTACTACTACTACTTCTACTACTACTACTACTACTACTACTACTACTACTACTACTACTACTACTACTACTACTACTACTACTACTACTACTACTACTACTACTACTACTACTACTACTACTACTACTACTACTACTACTACTACTACTACTACTACTACTAACTAATAATAATAATAATAATAACAATAGTAATGAAAATGAAAATAATCAGTAGTATTC
>OX387250.1:7225952-7259938 GCA_947562095.1 Branchellion lobata | reverse complement strand
AAAAAACAATTTTGAGAGGGTGTACCAAAAAAACTTCAACAAATTGCAAAATCAGCTGGTAGCATTCCTATTTTTGTGAAAAATTATAATGAAAAAAAACCTATTTATAAAGAAACTGTGCAAACAGGGACAGTCCGTAAGCAACTCACTAACTCGTGCAAATGCCAAAGCAAATACAATGTCACCATTGGGTATCTTTCTATTGTTTTTACTGTTTGTTTTTTGTTTCTTTCTTTGTATGTTTTTTATATTTTTTATTGTATGTTTTTCGTATTGTTTTCTATCACCAGCAACAAATTCTTTTTTGATGCAACATCAAAAATTTGCTCAAACAGAAGTTCAAGTAATTATTCAGTTAAAAACGAAGTTAAGATGAGAATTCAAAGAATAAAACAAACAAAAAAGATTTAAGCAAGTATTAAACAAGACACAAGTGTTTTCACCCACGCTGAAAAGTGGCAATTAGTAAGTATAAAAATATTTATTCGTTTTTCGAGCTTTTCGCAACGTTGAGCTTCAGTTTGTTGACTCAATCAGAAGTGCTGATGAGATTTCATTCAAAAAAAGAAAAGCTCATCAGCAGTTTTCTAAGCATTCTAAGTCTTCCAACGCTTGCAACCTTTTTTAAAACAATAACTCCTTTCTGGCGATTCATGCCGTTTTCTAATCCAATAGAAAACAAATAAATTCAAGTTGATATAATCTAATCTTGTCTGATTTATTCTCTTCTGATTTGATATAATCTAATCTTGTCTAATTTATTTTGTTCTCATCTTATTCATTCTAATCTTATCTAGTTTATTTTGTTTTTATATAATTTATTCCGATTTACTTTAATTTATTTCAATCTAATCTAATTATTCTTTTCCAATCTATTTCATTCTGATCTCATCTAATGCAAATTAGTTAAAGTTAACTAAATTAAACATAGTCTAATATAATTCAATCCAGCCTAATCTTATCTAATAAACGCATTAGTTGGACGTCTCGTTCAAAACAAAAGCAAACCGTAGGCGACAGTGGAAGGGAATTCCGGGCGGAGCTGGGTAATTGAATTGAGTCCCTAATGAGAAACGATGATAAACCAAAAATAACTTTTGGTCCGTTCCAGTAATGGTGGGGTTAAATTTTAATTTTACGGTTTAAAAAAATGAAACTCGAGTTATCTGAGCACACCAGCTTGGCTGTTGTAAGACGCCGAATGTTGCAACTTTATAAGAAAGGCAAAATTCAAATAAATTGAGCGAGAAGATAAAACACTAAAAGAGGATTTCAATTATTTCGAAATAGCTCAATTCCCAGTTTACATAGCCATCGAACTCAAATAAACCTGCATAGTTCGAAAACCGCTGTTGTTTTTTATCGCCTATTGTTTTATTGTTTTTTTGTTGTTTAAAAAAGTGGGTTTATTTAAAGCTTTTTTTGTCTTTAAATTTTTTTTTTCAAATGTTTTCTACATTTCCCATGTGAGTTTACATAAAGAATAAAATAATTTGGCTAAAATAAGAAAAACCTCTTAACCAAAGTTGAAACACCAGAAGTTTTGAGAGTTTAGGACGAGATAATTGGAAGAAACACGGTTGAAAATCCAAACTTCATACACCGGAAAAACGAGGATGTTGTTCGTCTGAAAAATAACCGCCAAAACAAAAAAGAATTTTTTTGAATTTGTAATTTAAAAATCAAGTAAATGAATAAAACAAAAAAATTAAAAAAAAAACTAGAAAAACAATTTGTGGTTTAAATTGAAAAAAAAAACTTTAAAAAGATGGGAGTTGAAAGTTATGAGACTGACTTAGCCTCGAAGCTCAAAAGAGTGTGCAAGGTTGCCATACTGTTCAACAAGGCATTTAATTTTTAACTGTTTTATAGTAGTTTAGTTTATTATTATTATTAGTTTTAAAAATAAATTATTATTTATAATCACTTATCTATTTTTCAAAAAACAGCGTGAATCAACTAAAGCATAGTGAAAATGAATCCAAAAAATGAAAACAAAGTGCAGCTTGCAAAGAGAATAATATTTTTAAAATTAAACCGGAAATTGCTGCAGGGATGGATGACCCACTTTCCAACTGCTTCCTGTCGCTCTCGTTCCCGTTTCAGAGCCGCCTTGGAAAAAGAGGTGATGTAAGGGTTTAAAAACAATTTATTCCCACACGGTTTAAAATATTAAAAAAAAATATATATAGATTGTCAAGGCAACGGAATAACAAAAAAAAAGATCAAAAGTTTGGAACGGAAAAGGTTTGAAGCACTTTTTTGAAAAAGCGAAATTAAAAAAGTTTTCAAGAATTTATTAAAAAAAACTCAAAAAACAATGCGGAGCGTCTTCATCTTTTCCAAGCGATAAACAACGTGGCTGAAAAATAAATAAACTTTTTCTGAGTGAATTATTATTAACAGAGAACTTTCAGCAATGAAACATTTTCTGAAATAATGTTTAGCAGTGAAATAACTCGAAAGATAAACTCAAAGAACTAAAAAAACATGGAAATGATTAGGCTTTTGTGAGTATTTCTAGCACCGACATCACATACTTTATTCAAACCAAAAAGCCCTCACCAGATCCACCACGACCACCAGGATCACCACTACTACCACAACCTCCACAACGACCATCACACATGATAACTACCACCACATCCATCCCTACCACAACCACTATTTTGACCACTACCACACTACCACCACTCCTACCACTACCACCACTACAACAACTACTACCGCCACTACTACCACGACCACTATCATCATCTAGACCCTCACCGCCTCCACCTTGTTTCCAAACAGTTTCATGGCCAGTTTGTTGTCAGAAGGCTGGAAAACAGAAGAGAGTTGTTCTTTGAGGTATGTGGTGGAGGTGGATAGATTGGCTGATCTTGACAACTCCTTGAAAAAAGTCGAGTGGTAGGTTGGGTTAGGTTGGAGCTTTGGAAAAATGTGGCGGTAGTTTGAGAAAGAATGAGAAGAAATGGAGGTGATAAAAGGTTAGCTTTGGATTGTGGAGTAGAGAATGTAGTTAAATTGAGCTGTGAAAAAACACAATGGTGGTTCATTGGACTGTGAGAAAGGGTGTACTGATGGACGAAGTGAGGCTGTGGAATAGAAGATAAGAGACGGCGGTAGCTAGGGATGGTTAAAGAGAAAATATCATGGTGGGTGGAGTTAAATTGGAGTCGTGGTATGGGAGTGGGCACATGGATGAAGAAGTAGAATGGGAGAAATGATAGTGTGGATGGTTGGCAATATGAGATGGGAGCAAATTGGTGGTTTGAAATCGAATTTTCAGAATTGTGGAATTGCGTGAACTTCCAGCAACTCGAGAAAGTTGCTGGCAGATGGTAAGAAATACGATACAACACCGTTACAATTTTGAAAGAACGAAGTTGTTTAAATTTGATTACCAAAAATCAGTTTTGTTGGAAAATAAAATTCCATGATTTTTTGAGCTGCTTTCCAACAAGCAATCAGCATCACAGCACGCGAACTTTCAAACGTTTAATGATGAGAAAAATCACCACCTCCAAATAAAAAATGCGATGGAGAAAGATTCCAGGAGTACATTGAAATTCGATTGGTTATAACAATAATTTTCATCATCTGTCTCCACATATACAAATTTAAGATGAAACTCACATTTATTTAAAAAAAAAACACAAACTTTAGTTGGAATAAACTTTTAAAATAGTTTTTAAAAAATAAATGAAGAATTAAAAGTAAGTGGAAGATTATTTGAAATATTCTTTTTAATTGATTAAAAATATTAAAAAATATATAACGACCACTCTTAACTGCACTGGTAAATGGGCCAACCCACCACATATGCTTATCTCCCCATACGCACCAATGTCCAACAACACCAAAAAACCACGTTTTTGGAAGATGTAACCAAAGCAATGGATATTTTTATCATTTTTTTGGAAAAATAAATAAAAATGAACTAAGTTACAACAGCCCATTCAACAACAGCACATAAAAACTACTAAAAACAACAAATGCATTGGAAGATGTAACATAAACATTGCAACAAGAACGAAGCACAGAAATAAAAACACCAAGCTTACAACAACACAATAAAAATCCAGAAATACCAACAAGGTTCACACGACACAAACACATAAGCAACAACGACAACAAAAACAAAAACGACAACAAAAACAAAAACAACAACAACAAAAACAAAAACAACAACAACAAAAACAAAAACAACAACAACCTTGAAGGAGAAAGACCTATTCCATTCTCTGAAGTGACTAGGTGAGGTTTTGGAGAAGCAACGGGGACTGAAGTAGGCTGACTTTGAAGGTGCATTGAGGCGCTCAGTACTCATGCAGTGCAGCTTGCCATTGTTGCGTTTGAGTCTAGAGTGGCTGGAAGGGTTGGTCTTGGAGCTTCTATTGCACACCGACTTACTCCTGATCGGTGAGTGACGTCTGGAAGGAAAAGGATTCGGAAAGAAAGATGTAGTGGTGGTCTGATAGTGGTTGGTGGAGGTGGAAAGGCGGTGGTTGTTGGAGGTGGAAGGGTGGTGGTTGGTGGAGGAAGGAGAGATTCGAGTACTGCTGCTAGGAGTGGCTGAGACAGGTGTGGCAGGAGGCGTGGCTGGAGCAGAAGATGTGGAAGAGCTTTCAAGGAAGGATTTGATGGAAAAGGTTTCAGGACAAGCTTTAGCGGGAAGGGTGGGGGGATGAACTCTGGCGGGTGAGGTGTTGGTGAAAGTGATGCTGCGAGACTTGGTCTGGAACATGCCCAGTCTTGGAATCTGGGTGGTCATGATGAAGATGCTTCAAACATCAAATACTATTACCCGATAGTTTAAACTCTCACCCGAACAATCCTTCTGTTTAAAGCAAATAAGATGAAAGTTTATAGTTTGCCTTATTTCAGATCTGGTTTTGAAAGTCGTGTATTTGTTGAAAAATAAGAATGACTGACTCCTCAAAGTGGTTACATTTTTCTGGTGGTTGTTTCGTTAGAGCGATTGTTTGTGTCGTCACGATGTTTGGGTTGTCACGATGTTTGTGTCGTCACGATGTTTGTGTCGTCACGGTGTTTGTGTCGTCACGGTGTTTGTGTTGTTCAGGTGGTTTTGATATCGGGTTTATTGTAGTTAAATAGCTTCCAAGAGACGACACAACTACTCGATGGACACCAAAGATGTAGAAAGACTCCCTTAAGAAGGATGAGAAGAAAGCGGGTTGTATAGGACTCTGAGTTGAAAAAGTTACTCACACCACCATGGTTCTACTAAGTCATAAATCTTCCACTTCACCACTTTGGAGCTTTTGAGTGGGAACAAAGAGGTTTCATGGAAAAGGTTATAAAGCAGATGGAGTCCTACAGACGCCTGTAATAGACCCCACTTTGCTTTCGAGATTGCTTCTTCAATTGGTTATGTTGAGATGGATAGTGTGTGGTAGCCGTGAAGGCGTGTTGTCTTGTAATGGCTTAGAAAGCTTCATTAGTTTCAGATCGCTTATGCACTAGCCCCAGTCGCATTAAAACCTTTGTGTAATGTCAAAAAAGCCATGAAGTTGAAAACTGTAAATCATCAAACAAATAAATAAAGCGAAGAACTGCACTATACAATGCCAAACAACAAATACCATAAGTTCTATTTAAAACCGTTTTTTTTATTTATTTATTCATTTATTTTTACAAAAAAAAGCTTAAACTGAAATGAAAACTCGAATGGATTCTTGGCCTTTTATACACGGCGTCTATTTATCACTTAAACTACTTTTTTCACAACTCAACTCTGACTCTAGCTGGAAATCGAAGCCTGAGATTCATGCTTTACAAACCATCTCATCAAGCACCAGACTACAGACCACATACTGAAATATCATTGACGTAAGTTGATGAGGTTCTTTGGAGGATGAGAACTGGATGATGCAAAAACTACGGGAAATATGGAAGGTTCTAGAGCTGCTGTGTGGAAAAGACAATAGTAATCTTTGATGAACGTGGTCAATAAGAATGGACCGATTCGGTAAACAAGTGGCTGAATGGCACGTAATGTGAACGCCAATACCCGTTCGTGGCGCTTGTACGCAAACAAGGGAAACTTCAAGAAAGAGAAGATAACAATTGGGAGAGTATGCTTCAAAGGTTGTGGAAATGTATGTGGCTTCGAAACTCTACGGGGTTAATGCCACTATAATAATATTCGTATTTATATTGTATTGTATTGTATGCAACTCGACATATACACAGCTTAAATGGCATGGGAGTGTGAGGGTGTGGTTATTAAGTTGTTGTTTAATAAGATGGCACCATGGTCTGCATAGGGAGAAGATGAATGAAAAAGGAGAAAAAAATATCGAAAAGTGAATAAAACCAAGAGAAGCCTGAAAACAAAACGAAACGAAAGACATTTCTTGTTAAGGAAATGTAAAAACATTTGATAAAATAATCGATTTTCTAAGTACGAAAAAAAAATTAAAAAGAAGATTAAATGAGAAAAAATATTAAAAAAATTAAAAAAATGAGTAAATGAAAAAAAATAGAAAAAAATAATAAAAAAAGACATTAAAAGTATAAAACTAAAATATTTGGTAGAATTATAAAAATAAAAACTTCTTCATAACACGAAACAAAGCGTGAAAGGGAAGGAGGAAAGTTGTTGAGGGTGTGTGCTATTAATTTCTAATCAATTATTTTTTATTTAAAAAAAATGACTTTTATGGTTCGAAATAGCTTACTTTTTCATTTTTTTCATACTTTTAGTGTTTTTCATTCACGACATTTTTTTTTCTGAAATTAAAAAAAAATCATTAAACATTTTTTTCTGTTATTTTCTCTCATTTTTCTTTATTTTTTATTTTTTTCATTTTTCATATATGTTTTGATTGAGCCAGACATGGGAAATCAAATTTCAGGTGAAAATGACTCTATGAAATTCCTTAAAGTCGCCTCTCCATCGATTCACGAAGTTTGAATTCCATCGAACATTTTCAGTCAAACATTTTGCCTTTTTTCCCTTATCAACAAAACCCTTTTACGTCATATTTAAAAATAAAATTCAACGCTACTCCACACCTTCCCAACCACACTAACTCTTTTTAACACAACACTTTCGCAAAAATTCTCTCCAGACACCCTCTCTAATCCATATTCCACGCTATGTGCTGCACTCAAAGGGCGCTATTGAGGATTTAATTAAAAATAGCTTGCATTCTCACACACATAAACACCCTTTCTCTCTCTCTCTCTCTCTCTCTCTCTCTCTCTCTCTCTCTCTCTCTCTCTCTCTCTCTCTCTCTTCTCTCTCTCTCACACACACACACACACACACACACACACACACACACACACACACACACACACACACACACACACACACACACACACACACACACACACACACACACACACACACAAACACACACACACACACACACACACACACACACACACACACACACACACACACACACACACACACACACACACACACACAAACACACACACACACACACACACACACACACACACACACACACACACCGTACCGATAGAGAGATAGTTATAATGTGTCGTCCATAACCAGTAATCTCTGCGACCTTAAAAACGTTCTTTGGTGCAATTTTTTGATTAGAGCTCAATGAGTGCCTCCCTGGAACTCTCATTCGCATGGAGTTGTCATAATTGAGAGGCTCTGAGGCTCTTTGGGGTTGAGAGCAATGAAGAAATTTTCTCGTTTGGGGTACCTTTGTCATCCGTCAGATAACTCAACAGCCGTTGTGTTGGAGAACAAGTAAGCAACGCAGCGAAAAATTTTGCTAGTTTTGTTAAAAGGTATTTGGAGGAATGGCGCAGTAAAAATTGAAGTAGGTGAAGTGGAGAAGGTGAAGTGGGGTGATGAAGTGGAGGTGGTGAAGTGGAAGTGGTGAAGTGGAGGTGGCAAGTGAAGCTAACTTTGAGTAACATACAACAATACAATACAAACACGACTATTATTATAGTGGCATTAACCGCGTAGAGTTTCGAGTATTGAAAACTGATAAAGTTTGAGTGTGGAAACCTATTGGAGGGGATGGCGCAAAAGACAAATGAGTATGATCAAAATGAGATTGGTTCAATGCTTCGCATCTAATGGTCAGCTCCATACATAGAAGCTTAAAAAAAAACAAATCTAAAAAAAGGTGGGAAAACTGAAAATAAAAAAAGGTGGGAAAACTGAAAATAAAAAAAGTTGTTATTGATGTTCCAAAAATGTGTTTAAGCTATCAAATGAGCAGCTAAAATGGTTCATTTCAAATGTTTTTTTGTTCAACGAGAGTTTCAGTTGGAAGAAGCTAACTGTGACTTGGCAGCTGCTGACTCGAGGGCGCAAGAATGAGAGAATTAGCTTTATAAATCCATAACTCTGAAAAGTGAAATAAAAACTTCAAAACTGGATTTTTAAATGAACAAAGATTTTAAGAAATAGAAGGATATCTGAAAAAATTGAATTTAAAAAGTTGGAAATTCAAAGTCAAAGCTAGGTATTGAAAAAGTAAGTGTTTCCGGTTTCGCGAAAGCGTGCATGGCAGTTACTTCAATTTTCTTTATTTGAACTATTTTCAATCCTTAGTTTCAAATATTAGTTATAAATAAATTAATTTATTTAAGTGTCAGTTTTTGCTGATTACAAAGATTTTGAAAATGTTTTGAAGATATTGCTGAATCCGTCATTTTCTCGTTTGAAATACAGACATTGCAGTTAAATCGTCAACCAACGCTTACCTAAATACTGTTTGCCAAATTACTCAACAAGAAAAAAATAGTTTTGAAAAACATTAAAAAAATTTTGGTATTCTGACGGAGTTGTGAATTTAAGAAATGGCTGAGGAAGAAAAAGACATTGCTGTAAAATCGTCAACCAATCGGTTACAAGAATATCGTTTGCCAACTTAAAAAAAAAGAAAGTGAGCGAGTGCTGAAAGTATCTCAAGGAATTGTGGTATCCAAACAAACTTTCTTGTGAATATAAGAAATGGCTCAGAAAGAAAAAAAAGAAAAAAGTGAAAATAACTCTGCAATAGTTATGTTATGTGGTTTTAGGATATGATTCAATTCTCAACTTTTAAAACTCACTAATTTGATTTAATAGACAATTCTGCTCTTGAATTTCTTAGAACCTTTTAACATTCCAGTTTTGGTTAATTTAATGAAACATTCTTCAATAGTTATTCAATATAAACTATGACTCAATTCTAAATTTTTGAGATTGATAAATTTGATTCTATAGTCAGTTTTTGATACCTCGCAACAGACACTTCTTATGACGTTCAGTTATTGTTGGTTTTAGTTTTTTTCTTTCGTTTTGATTGTTCACCACGTTCTGTGCCATTTCCAGCGTTTGTCTGGATTTGATACAATAAAAACTAAGAAAAAATGAATTAAAAAAAGAAAAAAAAGAAAAAAAAAAAAAAAAAGAAAAAAAAACTTAATGAATAAGAATGAAAAATTATAGCCTAAAAGTTAAAAGAAAAACAAAAATAATGAAGTAGCCGACAAACAGGAAGGTATTAAGACGGCGTCTTATCATATTTATTAGGGAGTGATAAGGCGCAGAAAAAGGAGGTATAGAGAAAAATAAAAGAAGTTGCATTTACTTTCACGAGTGGTCGAATGGTGTTGATTGCTAAGAAATACTCGAAAGTATGTGAATGAGTCTAGCATGTAAGGTTTTCTTAGTAAAAAAGTATTAGTACTAGCAGTAGTACAACAAATGATACTACTACTACTACTACTACTACTACTACTACTACTACTACTACTACTACTACTACTACTACTACTACTACTACTACTACTACTACTACTACTACTACTACTACTACTACTACTACTACTACTACTACTACTACTACTACTACTACTACTACTACAACTACTACTACTACTACTACTACTACTACTACTACTACTACTACTACTACTACTACTACTACTACTACTACTACTGCTACTACTACTACTACTACTACTACTACTACTACTACTACTACTACTACTACTACTACTACTACTACTACTACTACTACTACTACTACTACTACTACTACTACTACTACTACTACTACTACTACTACTACTACTACTACTACTACTACTACTACTACTACTACTACTACTACTACTACTACTACTACTACTACTACTACTACTACTACTACTACTACTACTACTACTACTACTACTACTACTACTACTACTACTACTACTACTACTACTACTACTACTACTACTACTACTACTACTACTACTACTACTACTACTACTACTACTACTACTACTACTACTACTACTACTACTACTACTACTTCTACTACTACTACTACTACTACTGGTACTGCCATTTTTTTGTGCACTAGAGGTCAACAAACGGTTAGTTACAAGCAAATGTTCAGCTTCTAATGTTTCTGTCTCAGAGAACCCGTCCATCAAACCGCTGCGCATGCCCCAACACGCCTCTGAATGCCGCGTGTCATCATCCTTCTATCCATGCATCCCTTCACTCATTCATTCATTCATTCTTCTTTAAAAAACATTAAATTACCAAAGTCTGAAGCGTTCGTAAGTATTGCAGTTTTTATTAAAGTTTTTTTGTTTTTTGTTGTTGTACTTATGACGTTTTCCTTGACGAAAGTATAATAAAAAACTAAAAATAAGAAAAAGAAAAAGATGATGACGATGACAACGACGACGACGACGACGACGATGATGAAGTTGGCGTTAATGTTAAAGGAACAAGGGAGAATGGAATTAGTGAAGATACTGGTGTAGGCGAGGTGATCGTGGGTGCGGTGGAAGTTCGAAAGAAGTCGTTCCAACTTTCAATTATTTATTCCGCCCATGATTATCAACAAATTAATTAGGAATTCATTGCTTTTGATTAATTAAACTAATCATTTTTCGTACATCGCTTTTTTCATTCATTCCTTCTTCATTTATTTTATTATTTAATTTTATATAAATTAATTTTTCGACTCCGTCATTATTTTATTCCTTCGTTTCAAAAGTTCACTTTCAGCAATTCCAGGCGCTTCGTGATTGCTGCTGAGGTTTGAGGCGTGTAATCAAATTCACGCCATGCAATAACCTTCTGGTAGGACGAAACATTTGATCATAAAAGTGGAAAAAATTATATAAAAAATAATAATAAAAAAATAAAATAATAAAAAAATAATAATAAAAAAATAAAATAATAAAAAAATAAAATAATAAAAAAATAAAAAATAAAAAAATAAAAAAATAAAACAACAACGAAATAAAATAATATAAAAAACAGAATAATAACAAAAAAGAATAATAATAAAATTAAATAAAAATAAAATAAAATAAAAATAAAAATAAAAATAAATAAAGTAAAAAACAAAAATGAAGTAGAGAAAAATAAATGCACACAAAGCTGAGAACATTTCTTTAAAGAAATCCAATAAACCGAAAATGAGAGAAATTTTTTACGGCATGTTCTCAAGGTGTGGCGAAGATTTGAGATGAAATCTTTGGCTGAAACATTTAAGCCGAATCGTAATGGAATAATACGTCTTGTGACGAGCTTGTATTAGTTTTTAGCAAACGTCCGAAAAGTCAAAAAAATGAAAAAAAGATGATTGAACAATTGAAAAAAAACTGATGAAAAATATTTAAAAACCACTGAAACATTATTAAAAAATAATGAAAAATTATTCAAAAGTATAGACAATATTCAAAACATTCTTTGACTTGCTCCTGTTACCGTGGCTGCATGAAAGCTGCATTGGTTATTGCTTGGGACTCGCTGTGGTGTCAAAGGTCCTTTATGACGACACTTGAAAGTCACAACGACATTGCCTTTTAGAGCTCACTACCCTTGCGAGAAGCCTCCAAAAGTTGGGACACGAACCATCTTCCCACGACCTTCTGTGCAATCTTTCTGACTTTAACTTTTTAGGATCTACCGTGAATTAAAACCGTTTTAATTTGCATCAAAACCCCCAACTATTCAAAAAAACTACAAAACACTCAAAACACTCCAAAACACCCGAAAACACCATAAAAACCCCAAAACACCGATACGACAATCACCACATAACTCACACATCACCACGCCCATCCAACTCCCTATTAATTTTCTTCAACACTCATAAATCAACCTGATTTTCATCACCGTTCTTTTGATTCATTTTTCTCATACTTATCCAAAAATTCTTTTTCTATTATCTCATTCTTGTTTATGGAACAGTTCAACTTCCATCCCGCCTTCAAGCATCCAATTTTTATCTTTTTATCCCCTTTCATCCAGTTGTACATTCTTTCTTTTTCTTCTTAAGTTTCCTCTTCTTATTTTTTCCTTAAAAATCATCTTTCATTATTGTACCAAAAAGCTCTTTTTATCCTTCCTTCAAACATCTATCTTCATATCCCGCTTAAAATTTCCATTCGTCACCTCTAATTCCACCCACACACCCACCCGCCCACCTTCCACCCACCCACTTTCCACCCACCCCCTTTCCACCCACCCACTTTCCACCCAACAACTTACCTTCCACCCACCCACTTACCTTCCACCCATCTTTCATCCCCCTTCCACCCACCTTCCACCCACCTTTACCCACCTTCCTTCCACCCACCTTCCACCCACCTTCCACCCACCTTCCTTCCACCCACCTTCCACCTACCTTCCACCCACCTTCCACCCACCTTCCACCCACCTTCCCCTCACCTGCAGTAGGTTTTTGTTTCCAGTAGCTTCCCTTAGACTGGCAAACCTGTGGCTCCTTCTGAGGCCCATTTGTAATAGAGAAGGTCTTTTCCTGCCTCTCTTCTCATCTTCCCCCACCTGCACTCTATCCAGGATCACTTCGTCTAACTGTGGAATGTATGAAAGAAATGCATGGATGGAGTTTATGGTTTTAACGATTGGATAGAATTCATGGATGAATGGAAAAACCGATGCATGGGTGGATGGATGAATGGAAAGCATGGGCGGAAAAAAGAGGAGGATGCATGGATGAATGGAGTGGAGTTCTTGAGTTGATGGAGAACTAAAATGCATGGATGGGTGGAAGAGTTGTGGTTGTGTAGGTTTTGAAATATAAAAAAGTTGGGTAAGTTTGGAAACGAAGAAATGTTGTTTGAGATGAATGGAAAGCTGTGAAAGTTGTTTGTGGGGGGAGGAGAGTGGTTGAATAAGTGAATGGGGGGTTGAATGCATGTGTTGAGGTCAAATGGATGCGGAAGATGACCAGGTAACTGTATGGGTAATAAAATGACAAAAGGATCCAACGCAAGAAGGGATTTACACAAAAATTTTTTTTTTTATATCGTAGTTTTGAAAGCCTGCAGTATATAACCACAACAAAGCTATTCACCGCAACCAATGACTCACGCAAACGATTAAAATATTTAAAAAAATAAAATCTGATGGCGCCTTGTTTCCGGGTACTTTTCAAAAAAGCACTTCTTCATTCGTAGGTTTTCAGAGTAAAATTATGTAATAAAAAAACACACGAATAAGGAATTACGTGTATGAATCAGTCACGTACGTAATACATGTTATGCGTAAGTCTTAAATTGTTTTTTTATGTATATATATACTAAATAAAGAGTAAAAATAAGATATTTAGTAAAAAATAAAATAAAAATAAGATATTTAGTAAAAAATAAAAATAAAAATAAGATGGTCAGGAAAAAAATAAAATAAAAACGAAATATTCTAAATAAAAATGAAATATTTGGAACAAAAATGAGATACTTGGAGCAAAATAATATTTTTAATATAGAAATAAAATGTATAAACTTCTTTATGAACAAGTGAAGGCTGTATGAGTACGCTTCATCGCTTTCCGATAATCCGAAATCGTTTGTGGCTGAAGCTGAACAAACTTTCCACTATTTAAAAACTCTGCTGCTTTCTGAAAGGCTCGCCTACTCAAAAAGACAAAAATAAAACTTTAAAATACAAAAAAATTGTTTATAATTAAATATTAAAAAAAACTTTTTTCAATGGTTTTTATTAATAATTCAAAAAATAAGAAAATTTTAATAATTTTGATTGAGAAAAATAAAAATAGAAAAAAACTTATTGAAAAAACAAGTTGAGCATTATAATGTCAAGTTGAAAGTTGTTTTAAACTTTAAAAAATTATTAAATTTTATTTTTAATTAGAAAATACTGAAAAATTTTAATTAAAACTTGAAAATTGAAAAAAAACATATAATGGTTCCATCTTCGAGCAATCCCTGACTCGTCCTCGCCACTTGAAGCACACAACTTCATGGTTAATTGGCTGTTCTCTTAACGAGTTTTCAGGTAAGACTGAGGATTGGAGCATGCGCCTCTTAAGGCCCACCTGATCCAAGCTGATTTAATCAAAACTTTTGTATAGCGCTGGCTGTCTAAGAGTGCTCTTCTACAAACCGTTAAAAGCTGATCTACCCTAATTTAATTGAATCTAATCTGACCACTATAATGATTCTTTTGGTTATATCGGGCTTGAAACAGATGGACGATAAACAATGTCTAATTTGAAAGAAAATAAAAACTCATAGCGTTAGTTATATTGCAAATATAGTCCAGAATTCAACTTGCAAGATATGCGTTGGTCTCGATTATCTAACGTCCCTATAAGAACATTCATCGTTGTGGTGTGTTGTATAATTGACAGTATTAATAGAAAAGCTATGATGAAATATTATTTATGACAAACCAATAGCAATATAGGGAAAATATAAGCTAAAATGCGCAGAGTAATAAAAACAATTAGAAAAATAGGTTATAAAACAATAAAGAAATGAGCGAGAGATGAAAAGAAAAAAGGAAAAAAAGTTATGGAATGAAAAAGAATAAAAAAAAATGAAAATAATGAAACACCCTGCATAGCGATTACCTTAAGAGTGCTTAGCAAAGGCTTCAGCATAGCCAAGGGCTGCAGAAGGTTAATGAGGAGGGTATTCAGTGCTACTCAGGGCTGAAGAAAAGGTTCCTCAAGGTAATGAAAACCTTCACAAACAATTTGTGTGAAGCAATCAATGCTGATGGAATCAATTGTGGGGGCAGGGTTATAAAAAAGCTGAGAGTATGCAAAAGTGGTCGGAGTTATGAAAAAAATATCTGGGTCAATGACCCCAATATCTAGGTTAATAACCCCAATATCTAGGTTAATAACCCCAATATCTAGGTTAATGACCCCAATATCTAGGTTAATAACCCCAATATCTAGGTTAATAACCCCAATATCTAGGTTAATGACCCCAATATCTAGGTTAATGACCCCAATATCTAGGTTAATGACAAAAAGAGAAAAATTGATGACAAAAACAATTTTTGATAACAAAATATTGAAATTAACATTTTAATTAATCCAGCGTTAGTGCAAAAACACACAAATGTGACTCAAAACATGAATGTTGGACTTTCGGAATTGCTCAAGGAAAGAAAGATGTGATCAAGTCGACTACAGAATGGGCAAGAGGTAATGATTTGGTGCTAAAAGTTGACAAGTTGAATGATGAGGTGTGAGGGCTGATGAGATAAAGAATGAAATGTTACCTGTGGCATGTCAATGGTGCTTGATGAGGGTTTGGACGAGGGTTTGAAAGAAGAACTGGCTGTCCAAGGGATTTGCATGCTTGCTTGGTGGCTGGGCGGGAGAGGGTGGAAAATGGAAATGGTGAAAGGATGATGAGGTAGAGGAGAATAGATAAAAAATAGATGGGAGATGGAGATAGATGTACAAAAGCGGATGTGGTTCGAACTGTCATGTGTAATTTGACGGATGAGTAAGACAACGGAAAAGGTTGAATATTAAAGTTGAAAAAACTTTTTAAAAGTTTCAACTGGAAGCCGAAAAATCGTTGCTGGAAAAAAATCAAAACCTAAAATAGAAAAGAATTTTTTGTTGGAGGTTTTCAAATAATTTCGGATGAATGAAGGATGCTGGTGGGATGATAAGGTTACATAGCAACTGGGGGGCGTTGATGGAGTGGACTTGGGTCGTGGTGTGAAGTGGTCTCTTCTGCCACTCCATGCACCAGAGCTATTAATGTGAAGCGGTGGAAAGAAGAAAAAAAAAAGAGTAAAAAAAAGAAAAAAAACGTGAAATGTAGATGGAAAGTAAAATAATTTTATTATGAAAATGGAATGTGGAAGGAATAAAAAAAGCTTAAACAAAAAAATAAACGTACCAATAGTACGATGGAGTAGTTAAGGCGAGTGAACTGGATAAAAATTATAGAAAATGCAGCTTTTGGAACAAAATAATTTTCAAAACTTTGTATTAACGTGGAAATATGTGGGACTTCAGCATGATAACAAAGAAGGTGGATACTGTGGGTGGGTTATGGTGAGAAAACAAAACCACTGGAGTTAATGCCACTATAATATTGTTCGTTTTTGTATTGTATTGTATTGTAAAACAAGGAAAAAAGTAAGAAAAAATGAAAGATAGAAGAAGGGGAGAAAAATAAAAAAAGAAGATATAAAAAAAAGAAGAATTTATAAAAAAAAACTAATAAAAAAAAACAAAAAAAAAGAAAAAGGAGAAGGAAAAGAAGAGAAGAAAAAGAGAAAAAGTCAGCAGAAAAATTACTGAGAAAGTGAAGACACACCATCATCACGCGCAAAAGGGATGTAATTGGATAGAAGAGACATGAACAAGTAGACTAATTGGGTTTTGGGAGCTTATTGGATGGATATATGGATAGGTATATGAATGTGTGGATAATTGGATGGATATATGGATAGATATATGGATATGTGGATAAATGGATGGGTGGATAGATATATGAATGTGGATGAGTGGCTGGTTGAATTGATGATTGGTTGAATATTGAATGAATAAATCAGTGTAAGAGAAACAAAGTTTATAGAAAATAACAGTTTTGTTGCGATTGCGCTGGAAAAGAAAAAAAAGAAAATAAAAAAAAGAAAAAAAAAGAAAAAAATAAAAAAAAGAAGGAGAAGAAAGAGCAAGGAGACATGGCGTGTGGGGAGGAATTAGTGGTGACGTTGGAGTGGCAGGCTTCAAGACGTGATGTACGTTCACGTGTGAGTGACCATACCGTTACTTAGGTCTTCTCTCTTCTCTTTCGTCTTCTCATTTATTCTTCTTATTTTTTTAATTTTTATATTCATTTTTTTTAATTTTTTCGTATTTTTTATTATTTTTCTTTTTTTCCACCTCTTCTTCATTCTATACCTTATCCAGTCGTAACTTCCAGTCAAGCGTGGCAACCTTACCAATGGCTACTGCTCCATGCCATTGTCGGCTTCATGCTTGATGAGTTTCCACTATTTTTGGTCTTTGCCTTCCTGTTTTTCCATTTCTTCGAAGCGTTGCCAAGGCTTCTTTATGTCAGTTGCTTAAACCTTTGTTTAATGTCAACAATAAAGAAAAATGTGTAATTTTGTAATTTAAAGAAAATTATCGAAAAAATAACAAACAAAAAAGATTTGGTGAAGAAATGATTATCTAAAAAGGGAAAATGATTTAAAAAAAAAAAATAATAATAATAATTGAAAAAAAAAGAAAATAAAATAAATAAATAAATAAATAAATAATAATAACAAAAAAAGAATAATTAAAAAAAATAATTTAGAAGGATAATACTCTTAATAATAGTAATAATAATTTGCTTGGTAGCCACTTTGTTGCATTCTCACAAAGTTGCCATGGAAGTTGAGGCCGAATCCTCAAGAGTGTCGGAAACAAAGTCCTGTGGCTTTTTGTGGTGTTAGAGTACTTCATGATGGTGTCGACAGAATCACTGAAGACGAGGGAACGCCAAGAAAATTTCCCAAAAGTGAAAAAAAATCAATGTGGCTTTTCTGGGCTGATGTCACTATTAAGATCCTTATTTGTATTGTATTCAAATATATTGCATTTGCTTTTGTTTTATTTTATTGTATTGTTTTGTAGTGTTTTGTATTGCTATTTATTTAATTGTATTGTATTTACATTGGTTCAATTTAGTTTTTTAATTGAAATTTGTTTTGTTTTTTTCAATTTTATTCAATTTTACTAAACCGCATGGTATTGTTCTGTACTGTTATGCATGCACTGTGATGAAGCACGTACAGAACTCACCAAGAAGAGTGCTTGTGAGTATTCCATACGAAGACGACAACTAAAAAGTTCTGGTGTTGTACCCTTGCTTGCTTCAGCGGCACTTCAACCCTCCATCAAACCTCCGTCAACCACACCTTTCGCGCTTTGATGGGCTGGAAAGAGTGGTGTGACTGCAACTCCATTCAGCTCCAGCGGGGCAATGCTACTATCAAAACTTTAAACCGTGTTTAAGCGTCAAAATTATTTTTTAAAAACTAGGGTTACGTCTTTTCACAAATTCTTTCCAATATTTTCCAAATATATTCAATCAGTTTATCATCCACACTCTTCCTGATACTTCTTATTTATCAGCCTGATTGCAGCTCTAATTCATTACTAACGACTGCGAAGTGATGATAAAAAGAAGCTTATCTTGAGATTATTCCTAATAACATTGTTAACCCTCATTGAACTGTATGCCTCCATGCTTTCAAGAGTTGAAAATTTATTATGTTCACGGTACTCATTCAGAAACTTAAATTACCACTTTGATTATAAAACACTTAAAAATCTTATTTTAAAGTTTTAAGTGCAAAATGTAAGAAATGTTTCAAAAAAAAGCAATAAAACGCCCAAAATTCAATCCAAACAGCAACTACTTTAGAGTTTCTTCAAAATAAAATTTGTCACAAAAAGTTTGAAAAACTTTAAAAACTCAAAATTCAAAACCGAACCAACACCAACAGCACCAAAACCTAACAGGGCCGCCACGAAAGAGAGTCTTTTACCTCACTTATATAGGCCTGGGAAGCAAACTAGACGAAGAAACAAAATGGGAACGTTGATTGCTCCCATCGTCCAGGAGGGCGTGTTTTTG
Source organism: Branchellion lobata (assembly GCA_947562095.1). Classification (NCBI taxonomy): domain Eukaryota; kingdom Metazoa; phylum Annelida; class Clitellata; order Hirudinida; family Piscicolidae; genus Branchellion; species Branchellion lobata. The sequence goes on along the minus strand of OX387250.1, from coordinate 7,241,035 downwards.
CATGGAGCAACTTCATTGTTACATCAGAGATGTATACGTGTGTCCCTGTGTTGTTGTTGTTGTTGTTGGTACTGTGTTGTTGTTGTTCCTGTGTTGTTGTTGTTCCTGTGTTGTTGTTCTTGTGTAATTGTTGGTCCTGTATTGTTGGTACTATGTTGTTGTTGTTTCTGTGTTGTTGTTCCTGTGTTGTTGTTCTTGTGTTGTTGTTCCTGTGTTGTTGTTCCTGTTTTGTTGTTCTTGTGTTGTTGTTCTTGTGTTGTTGTTCCTGTGTTGTTATTCCTGTGTTGTTGTTGTTCCTGTGTTGTTGTTTTTTCTGTGTTATTGTTGTTTCTGTGTTGTTGGTACTTTAGTGATTGTTTCAGAGGCTTTAAAACTTTGCGATCTTTCATGGCTGAAGTTATATTTTAGTGATGTTTGAGTGGTGTTTTGACTGCTGTTATACCTGCTGCGACCGTGTGCTTCTATGAAGACTATGAAAGTTTCAAATGTTAAAAAATTATTAAAAAATAAAAAATAGATAGAAATCATTTTATACTTTAAATAAAAATTAAAAGCAAAGCAGTTATTTTCAAATTTCTTTTTATCCTCGATACCACGTGTGACTACGGTCGTAACTAGTTATAACTTCAGTAACAAAAAAACTTCTTAATGGCTTTAATAAAACAATAAAACAATATTCTACTTGGTTTTATAAACGAACAAAGATATTCCAGCTGGCTTCAGTATTAAATGAGATTATCTGATTGGAGTAACAAGCAAAAAGTCCCGCTTTGAAACCTCTAAATATCCGATCATTCCTTCATGCCAACACATTCAACAACTCCACAAAAGTGAACTCTCACTCCATGGCCGTGTTGGACTTTCCTTTGTCCACAGACAACATGATGTTAAAAATTTCAACAAAAATTTTTTTTTTCTACAGTTAAAAATTGAACAATGGTTATATGGGTATATTATGAAGCAAAAAAGGTGTTCTTGGTGCATTTGAAATAAAATTTGATTCTATAGTCAGTTTTTGAATTTTTGCAACATACAATTGACAGTTTTTATGACATTCAGTTATAGTTGATTTTATTATTATTTTCATTTTGATCGTTCACCATGTTTTGTGCTTATTTCAGCGTTTGTCTGGATTTGCTTCAAAGAAGACTATAAAAAACTTTTTTCTGGTCCATTCGAGAAAGTATGAATGAGTTTCTGGCGTAGTTGAAAAGTTATTTTTGGATAGCTTTTCCAACCGTTATGGTCTGCTGAGATCAAAACAAAACAGCAGGACTAATGGAAATTTGTAAATTAGAAAGTTAAAGCCAAAATAAACACTGACATCTAGCGTGTGATTGCGAAAAATAAAAAGTTGTGTAGTGTGGATCTTTTTCTTGTTTGAAAGAGTATATTTCATTTTTGGAACAAAGAAGAATTGATAAAAAACTCACATAAACTATAATTAATTCTGAATGCTTTGAAGTTGAAAAATAAACAGTTGAAATAAATAAAGACATTTTCAATTGTTTTTTAATTTTCTGTTTGCATATGTTCCAACAATGAAATCCAAGCTATTAGACCAAAACCCTTCTTATGTAACAAAAAAACGACAAAACAAAAACAAACAACTTACAAAATTCACGTCAAATACCATAGTGATAAACAAAAGTGCTGGACTGCCATATGAGAAAAACAAAAAAAAAAACAAAAAAAACAAAAATAGAAACATGACGTCAACAAAAAAACCAACGAAAGCTCTACGTCATCAAACAACACAGAGTCGCATTAAAAAAAATCAAAACATACAAATAAAAGAAAAAAACTCAAATAAATAAACAAAAAACAAGCATTGAAAGAAAAAAAACAAATGAAGAAAACAACAAACAAATTAAAAAACAACAAACAAACAAAAAAACAAAAATAATTTCAAAAGAAAATAAAATAACATTAAAAATAAGCAAAAACAAAAAAAAAATGAAAAAAAATTAATTAAAAAACGAATAAAAAACCACACAAAAACATGAAAACTCACTAACGTCACACATGTGAGAACATCCGTTTGATGTATCACACGTGACCCCACTCTTCCCAAAAGCATTGCGCGCTACATCATGGCGAATGTTCCAAGCGCATGTCCACCGTAGTCCATGCGGTCTTGTAGCACTAGGAACCTTGGAGTGACGGCGTTGTTTATTAATTTATCAATATTATTTTTAATGATATTTATTATTTAAAAACAAACAAATAAAAAAAATAGTAACTTTTTTATTATTCTTATTTTTATAAACAAACAACGAATAAACATAAACAAGAAAAAAATAATTTTGCTTTATTAACGCCGGAACTTTTGTATGGTTAGTAGTACATACACACACACCAGTGACAAATACAAAAAATACGATTAAGAGTATAACTACGACAAATACCATGACAAGCCTGAGAGATCAGCACTGAAGGGTTTCGAACAGGGGTCCCAGCACTGGAACAGAGTCCTTGAAGAGGCTGTTCCAGACTCCTTGCAGGCAATGTCTGGGTTGGCAGTTGTTAGTGCTGAGGCTCAGCAGCTTCCTGATGTGAAGGTGAATGGCCTTTGTGTGTCTTTTGTTTGAGCCTCCAATTTATATTTTCGAGCTCTCAAAGCTTTGACGTTCAAGCTTTAGCAGAAAACATTTGAACAGTATAGAACAAACGTTATAAATGCCATGGTTAGGATATACTGAGACATTTCAATAGGTACAAATTATTTTCTTACTTAAAGTGTAGCTTTCAAGCTTCTAGACACCCTTTGATGTAAGAATGTAAAGCTTGTTTGTACAGTGAAGACCGAGTAATCACTTTTGATGTACTTTGAGGTTTCACACTGGATTAAAATTTTGAAAAAATGCACAAAAAGGCAAGATTATGTGAAATACTGGTTAAATAATACTGATAGTACTGAAACATATTTTAGTCCAGTACTTATTAAAGCCATATTAATAATAATATCATTTCAATTCTTTATAAGTAACAATTATTTGCAAAGAAATGGTGCCTCGAAAAATGGTCAGCGTCATGAGTTGTATCAATAAGACATCATGGAATTCCCTACCACTGCGGTGTCTGCACCACCAAACGCATGTTGTCGGACTAGTCTCGAGAGAGTTTTATGGTCTGAAAACGTTGAAAATGTGATTGAACAGTTGTAGAAAGTAAATTGAAAATTTTATTTTTAGCTTTGAATTTAGTAAAAATTTTATTTTTAGCTTTGAATTTAGTAAAAATTTTATTTTTAGCTTTGAATTTAGTAAAAATTTTATTTTTAGCTTTGAATTTAGTAAAAATTTTATTTTTAGCTTTGAATTTAATAAAAATTTTATATATTTTTGTACTATGAGGATTTTGAGTCACTTTCGAATGGAGTCATAATATTCTCCTTGGTTCCATCGGGTCTGACCTTTTAAGAGTGGAATATTTTTTTACACCATTCACACATCCACGCTCAAATCGCTCCACACGTTCATCCGACTTTATTATCCAACTCTATCCAAACTCACTTTTCACACCACAGCCACCCACACCACTCCCCCTCCAGCCCTCAGACAATTCAAGCTATCATTTGCACACATTCCGTTCACACCTGTTAAACAAATGTTAAAAGCTTTCTATTAACAAACACCGCAAGTACAAAGACACATACAAACACACTCACACACAGGCATCCGGACGAGATATAGATTTATACGGGTGAGTATGCGTATGAATTAGAGGGCAATACATACAACGTTAGAAACAAGGACACGTAGAAATATATAAGAACGAGAGAGTAGAAGAAGTGGTGATTGAGAGGGATCGGATGTGCTGTGGCAGTTGCTTTTGAGAGGCCAATCGCATTAGCGCATGCACTTTGAGAGAAAGAGCCGTGTGCAAGGTTATATAAGTCTCTTTGATTAGAGGGGAGTTGCTATTGTGTTAGTATTGCTTTTGTGTTAGTTGTTGCAGGTTTCGATGCATTTTTTACTTCCTGTTGTAGGCTGTCGTTGATGCATCTAGTGCCAGTTGTTGTAGATTGTGTTTCGTTGCAAGACTGAAAAGGCGTGAGAAAGGGCCTTGGTTGAAACTTTTGAAAGTAAGAGAAAATTAATTTAACTTAGCAGTCCTATTAGTGGCCGTCACGTTTTAATGTTGTTTAATTGAGAATGATATCAAGTCTTTAAGTAGGTACCTTCTAACGTTGCAAGAAGACAGCCCATGTTTGACATGACTGCATCTCTCTGGAGACGTTATATTGCCTGTTGTTGAAAGTATTCGAAATATTTTGTTGAAAAATTTATATTTCTGACTAAGTTGAAAAAGTCTGAAAGAGTGCGTAGTTAGCAAGAGAATCTACAATGGCAAGGAAGCCTGGAGTTCCAAGATTCTCTCCTCCCCTTTTCATTCTCTTCTTCTTCTTTTTCCTCTTCTTCGTCTTCTCTTCCATCACCAGTGGCAGTTCCAGCCAGTGTGAGTGGCAATTTATTGCTCATTATTGCGAAAAGTGGAAAAAGATTGGGAAATGAGCATTGCATTTCGAAAACTTTTTCATTATTTGCCAAGCGCCGTCAATTCGTTTGTGGCATCACTTTTCAGTCAACTTGTTCATCTTTTAAACTCTTGTATTTTTCAATTTCAAATTTTCTATTTCTGAAATTTGAATTTATGAACCCATTTATTTCACTTATGATGTTTCCAAAAATATTTGTTTTTTATTTACCGAGGTCTTTGCTTGAGAGGGTTGCGTATGTGGCAAACATTGTTTTTCCGGTTCAAAATTTTACGTTTCTTGCAATTCATGAACAAACCTACAGAGAAAACGTGTAAATATACAAACATATAACTATAATAACACCAGATTGCATGTATAAAGATGCCAACAATAGAAGCAACGATCTTTATTGAAAATACCAAAAAATACCAACACAACTACCTCCAAACACAACCTCATGAGTACACACAAACAAATACGTTAATGAGCTTATGAGAAAAAATATGTACACACATAACATATGAAACATAGAAACAAGAACACAGACATGAAACAGAAGTACAAACAAACATACATAAACAAATTATGAATATAAAACCTACAAACACAAAAAACATTTTAAAACATTTCAAAGTGTTCACAAAAACACACAAACAGCGTGTTCAAGGGGTTGGGAGGTGTTATATTCCAGCTGTCTTTCCCGCTACAGCCTTGGAATTCTTTAAACGACTCAGATGCCCTACCATTTGACACTCTTGTTCGCGTGTTTGCGATGCTTCTCGTCGTTTTCATTAATATTTATCGCCATTTCCACTCTTTTTTTATTGTTTGTTTATTTATTATTAAAAACATTTCATCTACATATTCTTTATTTTTATTTTTATCAAGCTTATATTTGTATTTAGCATGAAACAATTCTTATTGTTTTCTCGTTGGCTCTCGCATTCGACTTATCGAAATATTGTTTTCATGAATAGTTGGAACCTTCTGGATTTTCATGACTTTTTTTGTGATTTTGTGTGTGGTTTTTTTATAACTTTCATTGTGGATTTTTTTGTGGGTTTTATGTGACTTTTTTTTTGTTTCAATCTTCTCATAGAACTACTAGTCAGTCTTCGGCACCAGTTTAAGTATTTCTCAGAAATAATCCGAACCATTCGTTCACTCGTGTTCAAGCTTTTGTGTTTCAAAACCTTCAAACATCTGAGGCCTTGAGATAGCCGTGGTAACATGAATCAAACCTCAAAAGGCCACTAATGCAACCGTAATAGGCGTAACAAATTCACGAAAGGTCTGGCGACAAGGACACATAAGAAAACATCAGCCAACTCCCGGATCGAAAAATGTGATTATGCGGACATGCCACAACTATTGCCTTAAGCCGCCTTCTAAGAGCCACAACACTCGTCATTCAATCGCTGCAGCCACGAAAGGGTGAAGACTTTGACGAGAGAAAAAAAATGTTGATTGGTAAGTTGAGATTTCTTGAAAATTTTTTGAGTCGCTTCAAGTCATGAAAAGACTGAAAACAACTAGATTGTTTTTAGCATAAATGCTGGTGGTGGTGGAAATTTGTCAAAAATATCAGAAAAAGGCATACATCAAAATAAACGAACATATACAACGGGAAAAAGAAACGCACTTAACGGGACAAAGAAACACAAACAACGGGACAAAGAAACACAGAAAACGGGACAAAGGAACACACACAAGGGGACAAAGGAACACAGAAAACGGGACAAAGAAACACACACAACGGGACAAAGGAACACATACAACGGGACAAAGAAACACACACCACGGGACAAAGGAACACACACAACAGGACAAAGGAACAAAAACAACGGGACAAAGGAAAGGGCAATAAAGCACTAAAAACTGAAACAGACAATGGCGGACACAAAGGCGGGGCATAGACTGGAGGATACAGCGTGCGACAGCGACGTGCATCATGATTAGGTTGTCAAGGTACTGGTGCCATGACGTGATGTCAACGTTTACTTTCACAAACAAGCAAATTGAAATCCAGTGCTCTGAAGCCAACTCAGACGTGTCTACGACGTTTTTCTACGTGTACTCAAGTTTGTTTGAAAATGTTGTTTATGAAAGTTGATTGCGTTTGAAAGCTTTGAGAGATATTTAGATGCATCAAAAATCAAAAAATATTCGACCTTAACCGAAGAATTAGCTTGTAAAAAATTTAATGTGTCTTATTTTTTTTAAATATTCGACGGTGTCAAGAATTTTGATTTTTGAAAATAGTAAAATGGATTTTTGAGCTGGAATAATTTTTGAATAGAAATGTAAATAATATTTTAATATATTGAAAAAATGAGTAGAAAAATGTTGGTAAAAAATTTAAAAAAAAATTAATATATAAAAATAAAATATAAAAAAAATAAAATCAAAAATAGCTTTTTTCATGGTAATTTTCATTTTTATCACAACATTTTTAAGAACATCAAAAATCCTCCATTGAATTTTTTTGACTTAAAAAACCTTTTCATATGCAAAAATAATTTTAAAAATCAATACAAAAAATGTTTACAAAAATTTGAAAAAAGAAACTATCGAAGCTTAAGTAACTTCTAAAAATAACTCTAAAAATGTTTTTTCAAACTTAAATTTGAAAAAAAAAAATTTTTTTTTAATTTTTTAAAAATAATTTTGAAAATTTTTTTTCTTTAAAGAGTGAAAAATCTGCTAGCACTGCAAGCAATGCTCCCATCATTCACCTCCAAACCACCCTTCCACCAACCTCAACGGGTGCCTTTCCAACGGAACATGGAACACTTAGCTTCTACGCCGCTGAAATTTTTTCACAAAGAATTGTCTGAGGTTTTTTTTCACAAAAAAAATAATTTTTTATAGGTCTTAGTTTTTTTTTATTGGTTGAGTGGTTTTTTAGAAGAAATATTTTCTAAATGAAATATTTATCAAATGAAGGATTTTATATTAAAAAATAATATTTTTCACAATTTAAAAAAATCAGAAAAAAAAGTTGGAAGCAAGAAACCGAAGTTGAATTTGACTTAGAGTCTCAATCACACTTAACTTTTAGAAGAATATTTTCATAAAAGTAGTATTATTATTTTTCAATATATATAATAAGTATAAATATAAATATAAATATAAATATAAATATAAATATAAATATAAATATAAATATAAATATAAATATAAATATAAATATAAATATAAATATAAATATAAATATAAATATAAATATAAATATAAATATAAATATAAATATAAATATAAATATAAATATAAATATAAATATAAATATAAATATAAATATAAATATAAATATAAATATAAATATAAATATAAATATAAATATAAATATAAATATAAATATAAATATAAATATAAATATAAATATAAATATAAATATAAATATAAATATAAATATAAATATAAATATAAATATAAATATAAATATAAATATAAATATAAATATAAATATAAATATAAATATAAATATAAATATAAATATAAATATAAATATAAATATAAATATAAATATAAACATAAAAACAATGCAATGAAATAAAAATTAAGTCATGAGAACAACTGTGTAAGAGGGATTCAAATAGACAAATACGGGTTCTCATTTGAACATATGGATAAAATTTATTCAAAACATATCTAAGAAGCTGAATAGTTTTGAAAATAATAATTTTCAAAGTTTTTTTAATATTTAAAAAGACATGGAGAAGTGATCAAAAGTCTTTTTCACAAGTCTGAAGAGTGCTTACATTGCTTAAATGTAACAGCAACAATGATGAATCGCGATTGACGGCTTAAACTTTTTTTCACCCCATTTCCTTCACCCTATTCCTCCCCCTCCCCCCCTTTCCCCCTCCCCCCCTCACACACACACACACACACACACACACACACACAACACACACACACACACACACACACACCACACACACACACACACACACACACACACACACACACACACACACACACACACACACACACACACACACACACACACACACACACACACGCACACACACCACACACCACACACACACACACACACACACACACACACACACACACACACAACACACACACACACACACACACACACACACACACACAGCAACACACAAAACACAAATACATACACAAACACACACACAAACAAACACACACACACACTTCAATCTGACATCTGCATGAAAACATGCACTCACCTCAAGAGAACTTTCTTCAGCCCCTCCAATCACACCGAAGATGGACAGCTTTTGAATTCATTGCCAGTGTGTACTCCTCTTCTCTCCTTCCAGAATAATCTTGATCCCACGTCCTAAAATTCAAGTCTGTCTTTTTGAAAGAAAGGTTTACAACTATGATGGAAAACACCAATGAACAATTTAAAAATTGATTAAAAATATAACAAAAGATGGAAAGAGACAAAAAAAACAAATAATATTAGGAAAGGTATAAACACTATGATTTCTTTGTCTTTTGGAGGAAAGAAAATGGATTAAAAAAATTTATTAATTTCGTAAAAAAAGAGAAAAAAAACGAAATAATGAAAATAATAAAAATAATAATCCCGCGTATATGAGAACATACCTCTTATGTACGCACGCATGTATTATTGTTGCGAGGAAATCTTTTTCACTTTTGATGTGGCAAGGAAGTGACATCAATCACAAGAGGTTTTACGCGCTTATGCAAAAGAAGCATACCAATAGAGCAACAAAAAAATAGTAATAATAATAATAATAATAATAATAATAATAATAATAATAATAATAATAATAATAATAATAATAATAATAATAATAATAATAATAATAATAATAATAATAATAATAATAATAATAATAATAATAATAATAATAATAATAATAATAATAATAATATCATTATTATTAATAATAATAATAATAATAATAATAATAATAATAATAATAATAATAATAATAATAATAATAATAATAATAATAATAATAATAATAATAATAATAATAATAATAATAATAATAATAATAATAATAATAATAATAATAATAATAATAATAATAATAATAATAATAATAATAATAATAATAATAATAATAATAATAATAATAATAATAATAATAATAATAATAATAATAATAATAATAATAATAATAATAATAATAATAATAATAATAATAATAATAATAATAATAATAATAATAATAATAACAATAAAAATTCGAACAAATTAAAACAATAATAATTTTTATTATTGAGAAGTTCTGGGTGAGAGGGAAGGAGGAGTCGTTGGCGTTTGAGTAACACGTCGTTGAGTTTGTGATGGAGAGTGGAGGGAAAAGTTGCATTTGCAAAGAAACCTGATAGTCAAAATGTCTTCGATGCTTTTAAAAGTTAATGTTATTTAAAGTTAATATGGCTCAACCGTAATATAGTTTAAAGTTTTTGAGAGGGAGATGAGCGCCTTGAACTGTGTGGAATCAGCGCTATATAAAGGTCTTGATTAAATTGGCTTAGATGGCTTAAAATTAATATGTTCTAAGTAAGCGCCAAAGCAGCAAAAGTAATAAGAGTGTTTGAAGAGGCAATTAGAGAGAAGGCTGTTCAATCAATACAGCACGTCTTGAAGGTTTGAGCGTTTTTATTGAAAAATACTTAAAGTTAAGAATTTTAAGAAATTAAAAATTTTTAAAAATTAATAAAAAAATTTAATAAATCAGAAAAAAAGTCGAATTGAAAATAGAAATGGAATTTGAAAAAATAAAATAATAAAAATACGATAATTAAAAAAATTTGAAAATTTGAAAATGGAAAGTTAGCAATGAAAATAGATGCGGAGCGGATAAATCAAGGGGGTTGTGTGGTGTCTAAATGAGCTGGGCGCTTGATCCGAGCTTTTAAGTTAGTGAAGAATTAGTAAAATAATAAAAATAAAAATTTGAATTTTTTCAACGTTTTCTAACAGAGTAAGAACACTTCGGACAAATGTAAACCCCTTTAAAGCACGAACGATGCGCAAAATCTTGAGTTTATTTTCAAAAATGTCAACAACTGAAAAACAACCCCACACAAAGCTAATAAAAAAATAATTTAGAAAGGAAACAAAAGAGAATGCGAGAAAGGTTCCTTAAAGATGATTTATGGAAGGGTTGTTTGGAAGGAGACGAAGAAAAAATATAAAAAAACTCCTTTGAGTTGCAATAAAAGGCGTCGCTCTCACATCAATCTTCGCCCTGACATTCCTGAAACCCGCCATTAATTAGCTGAAGGGTGAGAGTCGTGGTAATAAGTTTAAGCCGGTTTGAGCTGTTTAAAATTTAAAATGCAATTTCTAATAGAAAAGTCATGTTTGTAAGTATAGAGTGGGGTTTTTATTTTTGATGGGCGTCAGAGCAGTGGGAGCATTTGATAGCGGTGTCACAAACCATCAACACAAACCACTAGAACGATCATGGCAAATAACCTATACTAACAAGCACTTCAAACAACCAGCGCTACAAAAGTTATTTCAAAAAAATCACCACAACAACCACCACCAAAATTAACTTCACCTAAAACCTCCAGACGTCAGCAAGGACTTTTGTGGTTACGAAAGATTTCTGGCAAAGTGCCAAGAAACTCATGTGGTGGTGGTGGCCCAGGCCAGGTTTGGTCGCATGAGGGCGGGTCGCTGCGTCACCGGAAACTACCACAGCTCCCTTGGCTGCAGCAGTGACGTCACAAATCACGTGGTTGACGTTTGCACCGGAAAAAGAAACTGCACATTCCTGGTCGCCATCTTGGATTCGCTGGTCGAACCTTGCGCCAAAGACTTCAAGTCGTACCTGGAAGTCACGTGGTCGTGCAAGAAAAGTGAGTGGCGGTAGTGGCGGTAGTGGCGGTAGTGGCGGTAGTGGCGGTAATGGCGGTGTGGTGGCATTAGTGGCAGAAGTGGCGGTGGTGGTTCAAGAATTGAAGCTGATGGTGATGTAATAGAGAGTAATGGAATAGATGTTGAAGATGATGGGGGAGTTTGTTGTGGTGAATATGGTTGGAATTGTGTGATTGGTGGTGAAGGAATGGTGGTGTACGTGGAAATGGTGGCAGTTTGGAGTGGCGGTGGCAGCTTTGAATGGTGGTGGCAGTTTTGAGTGGTGGTGGTGATAGCTTTGAAAGAAAGATGTGGATGGAGAGGAGGAGTGGTACAAGAAACAAACGCATACGACAAAGTTTAGGTCACTTTTTATTTCATGGCGTGAAATTAATTTCGGAATTCAAATGAATTTTTATGCTTTTGTCGATTGTAAAAAAATGCCCCTGCGTATTTTTAAGTTGTCACAACTGAATATCACAATATTAACGTTAATTAATCAATTTAAATTGAATTAATTAATTTTATTCCAATTAATTTTGTTTTTTTTGTTTTATAGTTTGAATGATTAAAACATTATTCAAATGCAAATTGAGAGATTTTTATGCGAATTTTTTTTTATAAACGCGAGTTTCACTGCGTGAGTTGAAATATTTTTTACGGTTTAAAAAAAAAAAAAATAAATAAAAAATAAGTTCAAAAGATTAGGCACGATCCGCAACCATTTGGAGCAAAACGGAAAATAGTGGGGAAAAAAATCAACTCAAAATTATTTCGGCATCGGCAAAACTCCCATGAATTAAATAAGGATGCGGTGTTCATTTACGAATTTTTATTAATTTACTAGAATTTTTTTTCAAATGTTATCAAAATGAGGTTTAATGAAAAAATCCCGCATAAAACGTATTACGACCAGGCTCTATTTGCACGCCTGAAGCCTTGAGCGGAGAATGAAAAAAAAAACGAAAATGAAAAAAATATTAACAAAAAAACTTTGTTTTTCCAAATGATAGCGATTAAGGTGTCAAAATGTGATGTTAGTGAAGACAATTTCAAAGCGGAAAAGAAAGTTCCCATCGATATTTCAAAAAGAATCACAGAGTAGGGATAAAAACTCATGATAAAAAACACGTTATTAAGAAAAACTCAAAGATAAAAAAAGTTGTAAAAAAAATCGAACGAAAATAGCGTGATGAATTATAAATCATTTTTGAAATAGTATGGCGCCTCATAAAGGCTCGTCGTCATGAGCCATTCGTGGCAGGCTGCAGTCTCTAAAGACGCATCAATCAGCGTCGCCTGCACAACACCAAATCTTCTCAATTAATCCACTCATCCATCATATCCACACCAACCATTTCCATCACCAATCCACACATCCATCAATCACCACATCAACCCATCCACCAACCAATAATCACCCTTCATCCATCAACCCTCAGTCGATGTTTTTGGCAGCGACTGTGATGCTAACATTTCCGATTTACAATCGTTATCAGCACCTTCATCATCTTCTTCTTTTCCATCATCTTCGTCTTCTTCTTCTTCTTCAGCTCCGTCTTCTTCTTCTCCTTCTTCTTCTTCGTTGTCATCTTCACCCTCATCCTCCTCCTCCTCCTCTCTCTTTCCATCTTCACCACAAGTACTTCTGACTTCTGCAAAGTCATCAGGCTACATAGGGATATTCTGGCGACATTTCGAAGCTCTGACGTCACGGGGTTGTGAATGGATGGTAAAGGTTGAAGACGGCAGGAGGATTGAACTGACGTGGATTGATGCCTACAAAGGTGACTGGGATGGATGGATGAAGGGGGGGGGGGGAAGGATAAACGAATGGATGAATGGATGGATGGACAGCTGAGTGAGTGGATGAATGCGTGGGTGAATGAGTGGGTGTGTAAGTGAGTGAGTGAATGCGTGGGTGGATGAGTAAGCTGGTTATTGATGGGTGGGTGAGGCTGGTGGGTGCTTGAATTGAACGTATTTATGAAAGAGCGATGAGTTGCGGGTTAAAACGTGTAGTGGCAATCGTTCTGCGTTTGCAATCAATTCTCACTTGATGAAAAACACGTTTTGAAATTTTCAATAACTTTTTTCAAAAAAATCCATAAAAAAAGTTTTCAAAATGTTTGCGAAGTTTGCAATCTATTTATTCTGGAATTGGAAGTCATGCCACGTCATGTGGCTTGATTAATATTTCATGGGGTCTCTTTTATTCCTTCGAGCGGCAATTCAAACAAGAAGACAGATGAGGAATTAAAGAGAAGCGCATGGAGGAAAGCATCTGTAAATCAAGAAATCGCCTTTTTTGTACCCTCAAACATCCATCTAATTCACAGAGTAGAAGAAATTTTGAGAAGAAAATTTCCTTTTGGAAGAGAAACGCTATTTGAATGTGAATTTAATCAAAGAGTTTAATTAGTTCTCAATCGACAAAAATTGATTTTGTGGTGGGTGTTGTGAAGTTGCCGCTGCAGGTGTTGAATTATAGCCTGGAAATGCAGAAAAGAATGGAAGAATTGCTGCTTAAATATTAATAGACTTTCCACGAATCCACCTTTCAATGCGTCTCAAGACATCTGCCAGAGAGTTCCAGAGAAAGTTTGAGGATCCAAAAAACTTCGATGGTGTGAGAGCACAAGTAAGAAACAATAAAAAAAACTTGAAGAAGAGCAATGGTATACACTGAATATAAAATATTCAAAGAGCTGAACTCGAAATGACATTTTGACAGCGGATTCATTCGAAAAATATAAACTACTGGCGTTTTTGTTTGAATGGCTGCATGTTGCATGCGCCAACCGACAAGTCCAATCATCATTCTTGAGTAGATAAGTGTTGAATGATTGGAGATAAATCAGGCGGCGAAAGGGCACCGATCAATGCTTATGTTCTATGCTACCCTCGACACCTAATCTCTTACCTGACATGCCGATACCAAGCGTGGCAGCATGCCAAAGAGAGGCACTAAGGAATATTATCTGCTGCAATTAAATAATGAAGAAGCTACCGAAAATAGTGGCTGGGCAGGGGGTAGGGTGGGAGTAAAAGGGTAGAGGGTGTAGAGTGGAAGATAGGGTATAAATGATTATGATGAGGAGGGTAGGCTAGAGAAGATAGAATGGAAAAGGTAGGGTAGGAAGAGTAGGTTAGGAGATAGGGAAGAACTGGTAGTGTGAAGTGCAGGCAGGAAGAGTGGGATGAAAGGCGGAAAAGGCAGAGTAAAAGGCGGAAGAAGTAGTGACAAGTGAATGAAATGAATGAGTATGAAAAAGAAATGAAGAGAAAAAAAAGAAATAAGAGAAGAAAGAGTAGGAGAAAACAGAAAAAAAGATTTGTATGAGTTGAATGTTCAACTCATACAAATGGTTTTATGATTGCATGCGAAAAAAATAAAACCTTGAATATCTTTAAAGACACTGAGGATTACTAAATTTCTAGTGTAGTTGTATTAGTAGTAGTAGTAGTAGTAGTAGTAGTAGTAGTAGTAGTAGTAGTAGTATTAGTAGTAGTAGTAGTAGTAGTAGTATTAGTAGTAGTAGTAGTAGTAGTAGTAGTAGTAGTAGTAGTAGTAGTAGTAGTAGTAGTAGTAGTAGTAGTAGTAGTAGTAGTAGTAGTAGTAGTAGTAGTAGTAGAAGTAGTAGTAGTATTAGTATTAGTAGTAGTAGTAGTAGTAGTAGTAGTAGTAGTAGTAGTAGTAGTAGTAGTAGTAGTAGTAGTAGTAGTAGTAGTATTAGTAGTAGTAGTAGTAGTATT